>JAUELK010138326.1:0-11500 GCA_031471215.1 Gastropteron pacificum
CTTTTACCAGCTGTATCTTTAGTTTTTCCAAATTCTGCATAAATACTTCCGGTCAAGACTAAGACATTAAAGTACACGACCGCCTATAACTTCCAGAATTTTTAATTAACGGATACAATTATTTGCATTCTATTGTGTATCAGTGTTCTTCGTACTGTGTTTAAGTTTAAATAATATCAAAGAGAAACTGTGGAAAATACGAACGAAAACACATTTTTCGGTCAATTTTACAGTTGTTTTTCAGTAATCTGTAGTACACTTAATTTATTATTGAAAGTTACGCAACCTGCTTCATTGTGTAGACTGTCTTACAAGCTTTCAGTTATATATTATGAATTTGATGTAAGATGAGAAGTTTTTCTGCTATTTATTCTTAAAAATCTTGTACTGGAAAAGCACTTGCATGAATCTGCCATTAACGATTAACCATTTTATCCGTGTACAATTCCACGATTTTGTGTAACGCCTTTCTCGGTTACCGCTAGAGCTACAATTTAAATCTTTGGTATATATATTCTGTCGAAGTTGCTCCGTGTCTTAACGAGTCATTTTCTTGATAATTGACCTAGTTTTGTCGTGACGTCACCTAGGGCACGATTTCTTGGACAATCTTCTTCTCAAGAACCGCTAATCGGATCGGGCTCTACTTTTAACCACATCTGTAGAACGTCTAGGTCTATCAAATTTGCAACGGGCGTTAATGTAGGTTAAAAACTAAAAAAGTTTTCTGTGATGTCTTAAAAAAACACATTTTTTATAATCAAATCAGTGATAGTTCTAGATGTGGAATAGCATCAAGAGTCCAAATATACAATTCGTTTTTGTCTACGAACAATATTTTTGGAGTTATTGGCAAAAAACAAAAAAAAAGTTATATCCCATCCGTTAATCTGCTGTGACGTCATTTCTGTAGTTATTGTTTTTCTATTTATGTTGTAAGGCATCGCTTTTGTTCCTTTTACCAGCTGTATCTTTAATTTTTCCAAATTCTGCATAAATACTTCCGGTCACGACTATGACATCACAGTACACGACCGCCTATAACTTCCAGAATTTTGAAGGGATACAAGTTTTTGGATTATATTGTGTATTAGTGTTCTTCGTACTGTGTTCAAATTTGAATAATATCGAAGAGAAACTGTGATATAGTTTTGCCGTGACGTCACATATGGCACGATTTCTTTGAAAATCTTCTTCTAGAGAACTGCTGATTAGTTCGGACTCCACTTTTAACCACAGGTGTAGAAGGTCTGGGGCTGTAAATTTCGCGACGGGCGTTAATGTAGATGTAAAATTGAAAACGTTTTCTTTGATGTAATAAAAAACACCATTTTTGTTTCGCAATGTAATCAAATTAAAGGTGGTTCTAGATGTAGAATGGTCCGAAGAGTCTAAAAATGCAAATCTTTTTGGTATACGGCCAGTATTTTTTTAGTTATTGTCTAAAAAAAACAAAAGTTACGTCACATCCGCCAAGCTGTTGTGACGTTATTTCTGTAGTTATTGATTTTGTAATTATAGTGTTATGTATTCCCTTTGTTCTTCTTTAGAACTGTATCTTTACTTTTTCCAAATTGTATACAATAACTTCTGTGCATGACTATGACGTCATTATAGACGGCCACCTATAATTTCCAGAGTTATTAATTTTTTAAAACAATTTTTTGCTGTCTTTTTTGTCTCAGCCTTTTACATACTTTGGTAAAATTTTAGTAATATGGAAGAAAAACTATGAAAAATACAGACAAAAATATATTTGTCGATAAATTTTACAGTTGTTTTTCAGTATTCTGTAGTGCATTTATGTTATTACTGAAAGTTACGGAACTAGTGTCATTGTGTTGATTGTCTTACAAGCTTTCAGTTTTATAATTACGAATTTTATGTACGGTGAGCAGTTTCCATGTTATTTATCCTTAAAGATCTTGTACTCGACATGCCGATGCATGAGGTTGGAAATAATGATCAGTCCCTCATCTGTTTACAAGTTCTCCGACAATCTATCTTAAAGCGGAATGGCCATCTGACTAAATCGTAATATTCATAAAAACTTGTGATTTTCCAACAGACCAAAACATTTCACATTTTATGGTTTGTGTTTGTGTGGTTATTTCCCCTTGGAATACACCGCCGTTATATAAGTGCAATACCCTTTAGTACTGCTGTAAACGCCAATCAAAAAAACAAACGAACAAATATAGCGGAGCTGGTAGCAACAAATTCACATGTCTAAGGATGTTACTTGCAATAGACTTTGAATCGGTCTTAAAGTTAGTCGGTGTGCATTTGAAGGGAACGTGTATCTTATAGCACAGAATTTTTCATTTTACCGTAGTTATCATCATAACTAGTGATTGATAACCAAATAAATAATTAACAATTTCTTTTCCGAAATTTCGAAGATAGGTCTAACAAATTGCTTTATGCACATTTGAAGGGAACGCGTATACATCTTATATCGGGAGAGAATTATTAATTTAACCGTAGTTTTCATAAAAAGCAGTGATTGATAAACAAATAAATAATTGACAATTTTTCTTTCAATATAGTACTTTAATTGGTCCAAACATGGTGCAATATACATTTGGTGTACCTTGTAGGGAACACAGAATTTTGAATTTTACCATATTTGTTTTAAAATTTGTGATTGATAACCAAATAAATAATTCACAATTTCTCATTGAATATGGCTTTAATTGGTCTAAAAATAAGCAAGTGTACATGGGAATCTTTATCTTGTAGCTGAAACAAATTTTTTAATTTTACCGTAGTTTTCTTTATAACCTGTACATTTTAATAAATTCTTAATTTACTATATTTTTCCTAACACGCTTCGATTGTTATAAACAATTATCCCACTGTATGTAATACAAAAGTTGACACACTGCCAGTATTTTCAATTTTATCATAGTTTACTTAAAAAGATGGATTAATTTTTAAACAAAATAAAATAGAAATGCTGACTTTTTCAACTGCCTTAAACTGATCATCTGTAGGACACGACGGCCATTTTGATAAGTGGATGAAATACTTTAACACTAATTTGATTGCGGAATCCTATATAGCTGTAGTGACAGCTCTAGTTATTATTATTATTATTATTATTATTCCACGATTTTTGGTTAACGATTTCTCAGTAACCGTTAGAGTTACAAATTTGATATTTGCAATATATAATATGTATAAGATTCTACAAGTCTTAACCGACCAGATTTTTTATACGTGACCTAGTTATGCCGTGACGTCACATAGAGCACTTTTTCTTTGAAAATCTTCTTCTAGAGAACCGCTGATCAGATCGGGCTCTACTTTTAACCACATGTGTAGAAGGTCTGGGGCTATAAAGTTTGCGACGCGCGTGAATGTAGGTTAAAAATTAAAAAAGTTTTCTTTGATGTCTTAAAAAAACACATTTTTTGTTATAGAATTTGATCAAATCAGTGATAGTTCTAGATGTAGAATAGCATCAAGAGTCCAAATATGCAATTCGTTTTTGTCTACGAACAATATTTTTTGAGTTATTGGCAAAAAACGAAAAAAGTTATGTCACATCCGTTAATCTGCTGTGACGTCATTTCTGTAGTTATTGTTTTTCTATTGATGTTGTAATGCATCGCCTTTGTTCCTTTTACCAGCTGTGTCATTAGTTTTTCCAAACTTTGCATAAATACTTCCGGTCACGACTATGACGTCACAGTACACGACCGCCTATAACTTCCAGATTTTTTAATTAACGGATATAATTTTCTGGATTATATTGTGTTTCATCGTTCTTCGTTTTGAGGTTAAATTTTAATAATATCAAAGAGAAACTGTGGAAAATACGAACGAAAATACATTTTTCGGTCAATTTTACAGTTGTTTTTCAGTAATCTGTAGTACACATAATTTATTATTGAAAGTTACGCAACCTGCGTCATTGTGTAGACTGAATTACAAGCGGTCAGTTCTATATTTATGAATTTGATGTACGATGGGAAGTTTTTCTGCTATTTATTCTTAAAAATTTTTTTTTTGGAAAAGCCCTTGCATGAATCTCCTAATAATGATTAATCATTTCATCCATGTACAATTCCACGATTTTGTGTAAAGCCTTCCTCGGTTACCGCTAGAGCTACAATTTGGATCTTTTGTATATATATTGTGTGGAATTTGCTCCATGTCTTAATGAATCAGTTTTGTGATAATTAACCTAGTTTTGCCGTGACGTCACATATGGCACGATTTATTTGACAATCTTCTTCTAGAGAACCGCTGATTAGTTCAGACTCCACTTTTAACCACAGGTGTAGAAGGTCTGGGGCTGTAAATTTCGCGACGGGCGATATTATAGCTTTAAAATTAAAATAAGTCTTCTTTGATGTAATAAAAAAAGGCATTTTTTTTATCAATTTAAGTCAAATTAGTGATGGTTATAGATGTATAATAGCCTCAAGACTCCAAATATACAATTTGTTTTTGTCTACAAACAATAGTTTTTGGGTTATTGGCAAAAAAAGAAAAAAAGTTATGTCAAATTTGTTAATCTGCTGTGACGTCATTTCTGGTGTTATTGTTTTTCTATTTATGATGTATTCCATCACCTTTGTCCCTCTTTTTAGCTGTTTCCTTAGTTTTTCCAAAAGTTATATAACTACCGGTCACCACTATGACGTCATAATGGACGGCCGACTTTACCTTCTAGAGTTATTAATTTTCTGATACAATTTTTTTGTGTCTGTTTTGTGTCATTCTTTTTCACTTTGCGACCAAACATCAGTACGTATAGTTACGTAACTAGTGTCGTTATGCAGATATTATTACAAGGTTTTATTTGTAAATTTACGGATTTGATGTAGAATTTATAGTTTTGATTTTATAGCGAGTTATAAATGCACGGATTTAACAGTTTCTGTGATTTTCCTTTATGGGTTGATCAAAAGACAGACAGTTCAAACTTCAAACTTCAAACTTCCATACCACTCTAACCCTGTAAGCCCACATGGCTTGCTTGAGCAATGTTAATGCATGTAAAAAGGGCTCTCATGTTGTTGCTGTAATAGGTAAATATATGCGGTATTGTGAGTCAAAATGTGATTAATCCTTAAGATGAGGACCCGGCAAGGTTGTGCCTATATTGTTTAAACTGAGTACATCCTAAATTTGTTTTGATGAAAATATATAAGACTGGTAGATCAATGATACAAGAACAACATAGCGGGATTTTGATGGTTATCAACGTTGGTCAGCACGTGTTTATGTTACCGTTATGGGGAAAGGACTTTAGAGCGCTGAAGATGTATTTTTGAGAATTTCATGTTTGAATTGCACCAGAGTTGATGGTTTATTTGTTGTGCTTTTTTCTCTTTGTGTACAATGTAATAATTCTCTTTTTGAAAGCGACCGGAATCCTGCATAGCTGTTGCGACAGCTCTAGTTTTCTTTAAAATTGAATTAGGGAAGGTTTGGTCACGTAGATGTCCCTTAAGAAGGCCGAGGTGGTGGAGACACTGAAGTATGTGCCATAGTGCTTTCACCGTGGATGAAAATTCCGAAAAGGCGGGGTTAGGTAAAATTTGAGAATTTGAAGGGCGTCTATTGCCAAACTGGCGCCTCTTTTGATGTTTAGCCATTCCAAATAGATAGAGTTTGGGAAGTCAGTGAAAGTATAGGGAAGGGGGGGGATATATAATTTAAGATAATTTCAGAAATAAAATAAAGCTGCTGTGGATAAAACTGAAAAGGACTGAATATAACAAAGAATATACAATTAAACCTAATTTAACAAATAAAATAAAGCTGCTGTGGATAAAACTAAAGAAGATAGGATATAGTGGAGTATACAAATATTTAACCAACTATAAACTAGTTATGATATCAACTCTCAATTTGCAATAAAGATATCTGTTATTTAAAATAAAATACTATAAATAGATATTGGACAGTTGGATATAAATATATGTAACCAACCAGATAAATCAACTGCTACTCTGTATTTTGGATGGTGTTATTTTAAATTAAAACCAATAAACACTAGTATATAAACCAGTAGAATATGAAGGAACCATGTACTAAATAAGGTTTAAGGTAATAAATAGCTAACTTATAGTATATACACTAATAGGATAAGAAAGTAGCCTGTAAAAAAGGAAGTTAAAACAATCAAATAATAAAAGAATTATAGAGAAAAAAATCTATAAACAAAAATATATACAAAGTTTTGTAATAAGAGCTACTTATTCAAAATGGGATACACTGTCACGCCAGAAGCTTTTCGGATGGATTTCCTTTTTCAGTGGCAAAAGCAAAACAAGTCTAAGGTGGAATGATGATAGCCATCTATATATACCTAGTCAAACTGGAGGGGGTGTATAACAAATACACAACAGAGACAGATGGTTGATTTATCAAGTCTAGACAGGGGCTTGTGTAACAGGGTATTGTGTTATTTAGTTGTAAGGGACAGACAAATGGAGTCTCTCAGAAAGAGACACCGTAAGGGGTCAGATGGGTTGAGTATATTAAAGATCAAGAAATAATGCTCTAATCAAGGAATACATTCTACAAGAAAAAAGGGTAAAAATTAACAGAATATCAGAATTAGTGTATTTCAAATTTGTATCAATGTTCCCAAGTATTATAAATTATGGTAGAGAAGTTTCCCAGTATTATAAATTATGGTAGAGAACTGTTTTCAAAAAATAAATAAATCTCAGTGTGAGGCAGTCAAGTTTAGTGGATTAAGGCAGAGCCCAAGCTGGGCGTATTAGCATTGATGAAAAGGTCAATTGTCACAGGAAGTAATGTTAAAAAGTTAACAAAGGGGCTCCATGGGACAAAATAATTAGGAAAAAACATAAGAGGATATTCACAAGCGACCACAACAGGCACCACTCTTACATTTAACATGTATAGACAGAAGCTTGTGTAAATCAGTCAAAATGCAATTTTGTTAAAAAGGTGCAGATTATGAAAATCTACAACAAGCCAGATAAGTAAAGTAAATAACAAATCTGAAGTCTAGACTAGTGAAGGAAACATTTTAAGTTAATGGCAAGGTAGGAATAATCGTGGTGGATCAACCTCAGATATTTAAAGGGAACTCGACAGGTAGACCAAACAATAGTTCAAAAATATTATACAGGTAGGAATAAATATTATAGCTTATCAACATGTAGAATTAATATTGTTTAAAAAAATTATAAATTGTGGACTTTTAAAAGGATAGAATCAATCATAATTATGGATTACTAGTCATGTAATATATATATACGGCGTTATCTACCAAACACCCTAAACCTGTTTGACAGTGTATAAGAGTTAGACAGTAAGTTAAATGGGCTCAAATGAGAGAAAATCTGAAGGTCTGGCAGAGCACACAGACCCGGGGATGTCGACCAATCAAAACTGGTGAATCCTCTCATGCTCTAGATAAACTCACAGAGACAAGTTTTTGAATAGATCTTAGTCTCGAGTTGGTATGGGTAACCTGTAGGCGTCTCGAGAAAAGGCAACAACTATTTATATCAAGTTGTAAAAAAAATAGAAAGTAAATTAGGCTCAAATGAGAGAAAATCTGAAAGCCTGGCACTGGCATATATGTATTTTCAAAGATAAATCACACTGGCACAGGGATGTCGACTAATTAAAACCGATAAATCATCTCATGTTCTAGATAAACTCTCAGAGATATGTTTTTGAATTGATCTGACTCGAGTTGTTATGGGTAACCTATAGGCGTCTCGAGAAAAGGCAACAACTATTTATATCAAGTTATTGGTAGGATATAAAACATATTGAGAACATGCAACACACTCAAAGGAAATTGGTTCACATGAAATGCCTGTTCAACATTATACTCGTATAAGCAGATTGATAAGAATATGAGAAGGAAACCTAAATAAAAAAGGAGAGTATAAATACAATAATAAAAATTAACCCATAATTCAATCAACTAAGGACAATAATAATTATGAGTTATCTGAGACAGAAGGAAGTTTAGCCTTAACCAGTAAGTCCTTCAGAGATTTATTCCTCTTGTAGGCTACAATAGGTCTCTGTAGGAGAGGTTTAGACATTTTCGGTACAAGCTTTTGATATTCCTGTATAACGAGACTAGCAAACTGGGTGCTAGGTTGGTCATATTGGAATACAAACGGAATTATGTCCCTCTTTGAACCTTTACCTGGTTCTAAGTTTAAACCCAATGGATACATTGTTTGAAGTGTCTTAATCCAATAAGATTCTCGCTCCCAGCGTTTCTGTTTAGTTTCCAGTTCTGAAGGAAGAATTGGTGTTTTTTCAATCGGCATGATTTCAAAGTGATCTATAACCGTATGATCAGGGAGGGAGAAATGTTCAGCTATTGGGGAAACATGGCCTAATCTAATGTCACACAAGTGATTAGTAGCTCTAAGTCTGAAGGGATTTTTGGTTTCCCCGACATATTGTTTCAGACACTTCTTACAAGTTATGAGATATATAACATTTTCTGAATCACAGTTCAAAACATCTGCCAAATGATAAACATTTCTAGTCTGTTCCCCTATGAAAAATGCCCTATTTGGTATGTAAGAATCAAGCTTACACCTAGTCTTCATACATTTTGAAGATTTCCCTGACAATGTTATGGGGCTATTCTGTTGTTTTCGTACAGGTACTAAATCTACACCTTGGCCTATATTGTAACTGATCAGCTTTCTGAAGGTTTCAGACTTAATTTTGCGAAGAAGTCGCATAGTATATCCCCTCGGGTTCAATGCCTTAAAGAGGACAGAACAAGCCTGGTTAAATGTAGCGAGCGTGCTGCAGTTCCTATAAAACCTTATGATTTGAGATTTTATAATCCCCTTGAAGGTATGCGGTGGATGAAAGGATTTAGCATGGAGTAGTTCGTGGGTATCCGTAGGCTTAAAATATACCTTATGATCTAAAAACCCTGTAATGTCCAAATTTATACCTTTATAGACTGTAACATCCAAAAAATCTATACTATCCCGGCTGATAATAGGTTGAAGTTTAATGTTGGGGTCATGTTGATTTAAGGTAGAAAGAAAAAGATCAAGATCATCACTTGAATGTTGCCAGAGAATAAAAATGTCATCCAAATATCGAAGGTACAAAAGGGGTTGTTTATCACACTTTCCAAGGGCTTCGTGCTCCCACTCTGCCATGAAAATAGAAGCAAAGTTGGGACTAAAGCGTTTGCCCATAGCGCAGCCTTTAATTTGCTGGTACATCTGACCATTGAACTCAAAATCATTATATTTCAAACTGAGCTCCAACATTTTTAGTATCTCAGCAGTAGGACGACGGGCATCACCATACCGATGAAAAGCATTCTTAACCGACTGAAGGCCTGCCTCAATATCTATATTTGTATACATCGATTCCACGTCAAGGGTCACTAATGTGATGTCTTTATCAACCCGAATTTCAGATAATTTGCTCAAAAAGTCCTCAGTGTTTTTAATAAAACTGGGATGTTTGTTAGCAATTGCTTTGAGATGGTAGTCAATAAGTTCCGAAGCGTGGTAAGAATCTGAACCACAATCTGACATTATAGGTCTACCTGGAGGCATAGATGGTTGAGGCCATTTCTCCTGTGGTTTGTGAATTTTCGGGAGAATGTAAAAAAGCCTGTTTTTGGCGTCACGTCCAGCTAATAGATAATCACCTTGCTTAGTTGTGAGAAATTTTTGTTCCTCTAAAGAAAGGATTATTTCATTGAATTTTTTCCTGTTTTCCGGCCAAATAGGATTATCTAGTTTTTTTTATAATGGTCAGTATTACTCAGCTGGCGTTCTGCCTCTTTTATGTAATCCTGCCTATCCATAATGACAGTAGCAGACCCCTTATCAGCCGGTTTAATTACGATATCTCGATTTTGGCGAAGTTTAGAGATAGATTGTCTTTCAGCAATGGTGAGATTAGGTTGGTTTTTAGTGTTGGAAACTTGTTCAAAATCTGTTGTAAGTCTAGCAACACTAGCAGTAATCTCGGGGTCCGTCACTGATGGTGCATTACCAGTTTTTTTCGTGAACGGTGTTTTCTGCCAATTGTAGTATCTATATCTATCTGCTTTTGCCAGAGTATCACGGTAACCAATCAAATAACATAGTCTTTGACCTTTAAATTCTCTCTCAGGGTATTGCTTAGGAGAAGGGATAAAAGAAAGACCACGGCCAAGAAGGGACCTATCTGATGCTGTTAAGACGAAATCTGTAGTAAGGTTAACAATATTTGTACCTAAGCCGAAATCAGGGCGGCCAATGCCTTTACCCAAATCTAGTTTAAATTTAAATTTTTAAGCCAATGTACATACAAGCAATTTGCAGTCTGTTCAGTCCAATGAACCTGATCACGGCAAACTCTAAATTTAGACTGAGGAATTTTAGGAATTATTTTAAGTTTGTCCTTGTGTAAAGATACTGCTGAGTTAAGCTCTTTCAAAGTAGTAACTTCGTTTACTGGCAATTTTGAAGAGGATTGTAGTTCAACGAAATATATGATTGACTTCCGAAATTTATTTCTTATTGCTGACATCATATTCCGCATTTGCGGGATTGGCTTTGGGTCTTTCTTATTGTTAATCCCGACATTCAGGATAATAGTTTCAGGTTCAGGTCCTACATAATTTCGAGCCAGTGTCCGAAAAGAATCAAATGTCGCTCCAGGAAAGCATTCTACTTGAATATTAGGATCAGGATTCAAATTAATTCTAGATAGATTAGAGTCTCCTAATAACAAAATTTTCTTAGTTACTTTAGGAAGTTGCCATTTAGTAGAGGATGTATGCCTAAATTTCCAAAAGGTGTTATTCTCTAACTTATTGGACTGAACATGATGTGGGGGAGACTTTAGAGCATCAGAATAGGAACGATCAGAAGCGTGTGTGGGATGGGAAGGAGACGGCTGAGACGGGTGAGAGGAAGGAGCAGGCTGAGCAGCCAAGGGGTGAGACGGAGGGTTAGGTAGAGAAGCTGGAGAAGGAGCGGAAGGGCCAGGTCGAAGATCAATTAGAGAAGAAGGGAGAGGAGACGAATGATTAGGCTGAGGAGGGGGAGACTGGGGAGGAGAAGGATCAAAGGAGGTGGAAGGAGCCACCGGAGTAGTGGGGAAAACAGAAGGAGTGTGGGTAATGGAATGGCTTGAATTTATAGAACGAACAAACGACTCGAAAGTTGTCAAAGTACTTTTCTCAAGTTTATGTCGAAAGTTCTGTTTACCCCATTTAATTGCATTAGAAAAAGCACGGTCAAAATCTAGATTCTTTGATAACTTGGCCAAAGTTATCTGTGCCTTTAACTGTACCAGACAAGATTCATAATGAGCAATCATCTCCTGGATGACATTTAATGCCCAAGTTCTATTAGCCTGGTCAATAGCTCTATCAAATTGAGAATTTCGTTGACCAGGTTTAAGAAAGCTGTTCAGATCGGTTATTTTCTTTAAAATTGAATTAGGGAAGGTTTGGTCACGTAGATGTCCCTTAAGAAGGCCGAGGTGGTGGAGACACTGA
>JAUELK010138548.1:7035-21163 GCA_031471215.1 Gastropteron pacificum
CCCCCCCCCCCCCCCCCCCCCCCCCCACCCCTAACTCGATTTGCGCTGTGTGTGTTTTTTCTTCTTATACTCCATTCTAGACATTTTTCTCTTACATGTTTCTTCCTTTCCATCATCTTTTTTTACAAGAATTTCATTGAGTGGTAGATTGATTTTCTTTCTTTCATATGCATGCATTATTTTTCACTTTTACATGTTTGCTCTTTATAATGTTTTGTTGTCTTAAATATTAATGTATTGCAATCATTATCCTATTCTTCTTTTTGCCACATTTTTTTGTCTCATATTTTCTGTGGTTTTATGTGTATTACAGTGGTCTCCTCCTAAATGCCCACCGCATAATATTGGCCCGATTCGCCTAACTGCCGGCAATTTGCGTGGCACCGAATTTTTCTTATATGATTAAAGGCCATTTTAAAGCAGGAGAAGACAGGAGAGGCAAACTTTACGGAAATTGGAAAACTCTTGACAAGAGGACTATAGCGAGAATATCATCTGTATACACAAAAGCATAAAAGAAAAGATAAAAAACGGACAGCTGTCTCAAAATCAAAAGTGAAAAAGATCGTTTCAGGAGGAGGGTGTGGATGAAGCTCTCTACATTTGGATTCAAGACAAGCTGGAGCAGGATGCACGTTTAAGTCTTCCCATTTTGGGAAACAAGGCGACGGAATTGGCCCAAGAAGACGTCTGGTTGAATCGCTCCAAAGGCGCTGTAACTTTGAATTCACAAAAGATAAAAGGGGTGATTTGGGTATTTGCCTGGTCCGCCTAATTGCCCGTTTTTCTTGTCACCCGTGGACTGGGCATTTAGACGGAGACCACTGAACTACATTAATTTTCTCTACAGCTATTCTTGTATTGCATTCCGTCCTTCGTAAATACTTGCTTTCTCATTACTACAGGTTTCTTGCTTTAAAAGATCCTATTCAAATATAAGTTTTTTTTAAAACACGAAGTAATCTCTATGCCAAGAACAAATGTATGCATCTGTTTTTTGTACATTAAAAAATAAAATTTGAAGAGATCTGAATTGTTATCCACTCATACATGAAGTGTTTTTGACATTGTTGAGTAAGTTGCTTTGTTGCTGTTAAGGGCTTGTTGAATTTTTGCATGTTAACATTTTATTGACATTTCTTAAATGGGGAAGACTACAGAACCATGGCAGCCTAGTTCTTTCAGTAGGCCTATTTGGTCCCTATTCCAGTAATAAATGCAAGTTTAAACCTCTTTAGGTACAGATTGTGATAGTCAGATTTTGACATGTTTAGATGTTGTCGTATTTTCAAGACATACAGAACCATGGCAGCAGAGTTCTGTATCCTAGACAAAAATATCACTCTAAATTGACCTTTGTAAAAATATTCATTAAGGTTTTAAGGTTATTGCTTGCTATACATGTTTACATTTTATATTTTTGCTTGTATTTTTTCATTTGCTTAGATTTTATGTATTTATTTATTTATTTGTTCTTTCAAACCTACAGCAATTTTTGAATGAAACAATGACACCAGCTCATGTCATCTTTTATTTAATTCTTCATTCTTTTCTCAGGCATTTACAACACCAATGTAAAGTAGCTTTGATCATTTTTTACAGTCTGTGATTCCAGCTTTAAATTTGTTCTGTAGATTATTTGAACTTGTGCCAATTGTTTATGTGTTTGAAACGTTCAGCTCATGTATTTTGCTGTAACGTTTTGAGCTTGATTCATTTCTAAAGAAAGATAGAAATATAAAATAGATAAATTTGAATATTCTCAACATGAAGCTTGAATGATTTTTTTCTACAGTATCATTTTTACGTTATTTTTAAACATCTTTTATCAAATTTCTTTTAGAAACTTGTTTTCTCTCCATATTTAACTTGCTTGATAGGCATTACATCCATTTGCACCAAAGACTCAATTCAACTGTTTAACTACAGAGTGCCGTTTCTTTTATATTAATACAAGTTATTTGAATTTGCAGAGTTCAGAGCCCCTTGTATAATTCATTTATTTATTTTGAGGGTTGTATGTGTGACGATTTGGGTTTGTTTGTTTAGATCATTTTTCTTTGTTGTTGTTGTTTTAACTAGTACTTGACTGCTGAAACACCTGTTTTATAAGACTGTGATGATTATAGCATTTTATTGTAATTTGTAAAGAATATTATACATTTATACATTTCCTGAATCAACTTTTCTCAAAGAATTGTTGCCCAGCTTGACCAATGTGTTTGTTTTTATACTTGTCTCTCCTCTCACAAAAGGTGGTATCTGACATGTTCTCCCTTTTAGTGTTTTTTTGTTTTATGATTGAAAGTACATTGTAATTTATACTGAAAAGTGACACACACACCAACAGCATCAAACAAAACCCCCCACCAAAAATCTTTAAAAAGCAAGAAAAACCCAACTCAAACCCAAAAAAGAATGTAAAGTGAAAATGCTGATTCAACTGAGATTCTTCCATCGACAGAAAAATAAAACAAATTGCCCTATAGTGGAGTTTTTCCCAAAGGTGAAAAAAATGCGGTTACACCTTTTGTGAGATTTGTGACAAAGTCATTCAGATCTGTCCTTAGCTCAGATTCTACAAAGTCCTTAATTTCTCTCTTTTTTTCTCCCGTAGAGTGTTGTAGCTTGTGACAAAGTTGCGGGCGGCTCTTATGATGTTGCCAACTTTGTGACCCTAGAGAAAATTTTGTATGCTGGGTGTGTACAGACTTGCAGGTTTATTGTAATTTATTTGTTACTCTCTTCAACATACACAATAAATAAATATGAAAACATTGAACTTGTGTCTTGAGTCTCTTTGTCATTGTTCTTGAATGTTTGTGTTGAGAAGGAAAGAATAGTAGGCTACATAAGATATCATCTTATGTGATGTAGCAATAGCAAACCAAAATTACTTGAAACTCTGTGTTCAAAGAAACCTTTCCCTGATGAATATAAAGGTATTACAACAGTGTTTCTTCTTTTCAGAACATCACACTTAGCTCTCAAGTGTTGCGTCAAAATACCCTAATAGCACAAGCTCAGCCTCCTGAGAGGTATACACTGGTAGATTAGCCTGTGAGGTGCTCTTACATATAATTATACTCTGACAAGATCTTTCACTGTCTATAATCTCAGCCTCCTGGGAGGTATAATAATTGATAGATTGACCTGTTATGAGCTCTCACCAACACTCTGACAAGATCTTTCACTGTCTATATTCTCAGCCTCCTGTGAGGTATACACTGGTAGATTGGCTTGTGAGGTGATCTCATATATACTCTGACAAGAACTTTAGCATAAAGCAATCAAACACAAAGCACCTAAAATAAAATTGAATAAGTATAAATGTTATCACAACACAGTAAAGTAGATCTACATGCATTACTACAACAACATGACCACCAACAAAAACAAAAAGTACAGAAGTGAAGAACACAAAGGCACTGAAAGGTTTCTTGTCTTTATTTTGAAGTGCACATTCATTATATGTGAATAGTACTGAAGGGCAGGGGGTGGTGCTGGTTGGTCATTGTCATTATTGTTACATATCCATGACAACCAAGCATTATATAATCCAAAAATACACACAATGGAGGGCGGGATGGTACCTACAGTGCGTGAACATGAGGAATCAGTTACAAAGTCTCTTAGGGAAAATGTGATTTGTTATAGGAAAAGGATTAAAAGATAAAAAGGATGAATTTATTGTCATATTATTATGTTTTAAGTAGCAATAAATGAGATCTTCTTCTTCTTCTTCTTCCAGTAAGTTGGATCACTCAGACTTGAGTAGTTCTCCAACGTGCAGATGTATCATGGTTAACCCTTCATAGGCATACCATGGCAACCTTACTTTCCCAAACCTCCCACACTATCATTCTTAATTTCCTTGCATCTGTCAACAGTTCACTTTGTGAACTGAACTGAAGTAGTTCTCTATGTCTAGAAACTGGATAAGCCCTTCTATAGGCCCTTCTTTTGGCCTACATTGATTACAATTAAAATACCTAAAAGTTTAACGAGACAAGAACATGATTTTCTAATAGGAAAGAGTGTAATATTTTGTCTAGGCTGTTGTCGGTTCATGATAAATTTGTTTTTGTTTCAAATTGATGCTTCCTTTAATGTTAGTTGGTCTGATAGACCTATGGAGCCATGGTAGTGTTACTCTGCAACCCAAGACTTGAGGGCCTTTTTTTTTTTTACAGAAGCGATTCCATACTCCTGCAATTATGCAATGCACTCAAAAGACCTCTTCAGTTCAGATGGTTTATGGAGAAAATCAGCTAGAAGAAAGTTAAACCTCTGTGTACACTAAATGGATTATTCTCGAATTGATAAGACTTTATAACAAATATTCATTTTGACCAAGATTTTATTTCGCTGCAAAGAAAACTTTTTTACAGCATAATGGCATAATGCCAAATTAATGATAATGATGATGATGATGATGTTGATTATGTTGAGTTAAGATGGAGATGCTGATGATAATGGTAGAGATTATCATAAACATGATGTAAGAAAAGACAATGCTTCATCTTCCCAACTATGATGGAAGAAATGTTGGAGAAAAAAGATAAAGATGAGGATAAAGATAAGATAAGATCATTCTCTTATCATCCCAATGACATATCATGAAGATGAGGGTTGTGGTAGTTGTTATACTTATAGTGGAATGCCACAATTTAGAGATGGAATGGATAAGGTGAGAATCTAGTGGATAAAATAATGATTTTAAACAACAAGGAAATTATAACAATGTACATAGAAACACTGGGTTTGTATTGGGCTGGTTGGGGTGGTACAACATGATGATTAAAAAAAAAAATCTTGTCATCATAACATGTAAAAATAATACATGTATACACAAATAACTGACTCACTGACTAGGGTAGTAATACCATTCACAAATCAGATTCATACAAATGATAGCAGATGGACCCATGATGTACAAAATATCCTGAAACAAAAAAAAGAAAGAAAAGAAATGAAACTAAAATGAAGAAGCAAATAAAATACATGCTTTTGCAAGTTGAAAATACAAATGATAAAATAAACGGCATCTTCACAGGTTGAGTTATGATGTAGGAGCCATCTTGAACTAAAACAAAGCAAAGAAAAACAACAATCCCAACATAGTATGCGCTGTTGGTTTCGAAAATGAGATAATGTAAAGAATAATATGGACTTTGGGAACAATTACACAGCACTTTCATCATGTAATCAGGCTGAGTTTGAACTATGATATGTGGCATGTGTGAATTAAACATAAGACCCCCCAGAACACATGCATTGCTGGTTTGCGATAAAATGTACAACATAGCGTGATGAATAATATTGACTTTACCCATGTGTGTATGGCGCCTTCACCATTACATTTTCATCCAAACCCCATTCAAATTGTGTGTTACGTTATAAAGCTGGATGTCTCATTCTCATCCCACATTCAAAAGGGTGAACAAGTTCAGGATATGGTGTAAAGCATATTAAATTAGCTGTTGCTGTTGGGCAAGGCAATGCGTTATACAAATAATCATTATCATATTCATAACTAATGATACAAAAAATCATCATGTTCTTCGTAAATTTCAATTTATGCCACAGCCAGGGTAAAAGGATAAACCTAAACTTATGTAATACATGTACTCAGAGATGTAGGCTACACCATGTACAACTAAATGGAAGATTGGTAAAATTAGAGAATGTTTAAAACTTTTCAAGTCTGAATACAGATTATTACTACATATAACAACAAAACGAAACAGAAAGAAATAACAGAATGACAAAAATAGAACATCAACATTTTGGTTACAATACATTACAAAAGAAGAAAGGCTATTTTTCTTTTTTAAATACTAGAGCATACTGCTTATAGATTGCCTTGCATTCATTTGATCTATCAGATCCAAAGTAATATAGGCTTAGTTCAAAGTCATTCACCCGAACATGTTTGGGTAAGTTCTGAAGACTTCAGATTGCAGAGATCATTGCTAGGTAAAAATGGACTCTGCAAAATCTAAACGCGAGCCATTCAAAATAGCCAAAATTCAGTAACAATCATTGCGATTAAATGAGAGGCTAACACATGTACAACAACCCTTTGTCATGTACGTTTCTACTATTTTAACACTCTGTAAGACACATTAAACAGAAAACAACACAAGGCGACAATAATATTGAAAGAAAACGGGGAGGGGACAATAAATATGTAAACCTCTGTGTGGCTCTCATATGATAAGACAGTATACCATAATGTTATGTTAACCTTTTATGTCACATACATTTCGCACATTCTGTTATTATATCACAAAGTCATCATATTGTCAATATTGTAGTGTTGTGTAGGCCTACATATCAACGAAACAAACCAAATTGTCAAATCACAATCACAATAAATTTCTTAGAAAATCATACGCATTGCAGCATGCATTATCCATATTGGCATCATGATCGACATGTTGTGTTAGCTGTATCAGTTTACTTATAATTAATTATTTAGGAATTGTGTCACAAAGCATGTCACAGAAAGTGTGCTTGGAATAAAATAGATAATCAATCACATCTACTAAACACATAGTGCTATTTCTTCTTCTCCTTCTTCCTTTACTTCTTCATGTTCTTCTCCTTCATACGCTCACATGATCAACTCAGACAAAGGCATGGTAAGTAGAATATGTAGTTTGAGTTTGAGTTATTCACATCTAGTGAAATAATTAGGACATGTGAGAGGTGGGGCCCATGTATTAATGTTCATCTCTGATGTGACAGGGGGATTCGAACCAGGGTCGCCTGATGGAAACCAAACAAGTTAAACATTGGGCCATGAATAGGCCCACCCAATAATAAACTAGTTTATGACGTGTAGGCTACTTGTATTATGGGTCGTCATCTTTATGAACAGCAGGATATGTATGAGGAGACTCATCATGAATTGACAGTATGTGATAATAATAATAATAATAATAAGTGTATTTATAACGCGCACTTTCCCCAGTATGTGATAATAATAATAATAATAATAAGTGTATTTATAACGCGCACTTTCCCCACTGTGAGACATGTAGGAACTTGTTTTGGTAAGTAAGCAGAGGGGAACACTCTATGATAGTGATACCGTACATCGTTTGAATAGTAAAAAGACTTTGTAACACTTTTCTAATTCAGTTCAAATGATAACTCTATCACATTGAAAAGTGATTGAGTAAAGATCTTTTAAAAGAAGTGCAAAAGAATTTTGAATTTCTGATCTTCTACCTTGTTGAAATATCTGTATGGAAGTTGGAAACATAGTGACAGAATAGACATTTTGTTGAAAAAGAAAAGGAGTTTATTGCATGTTTGAATTGAATGAGATTTGGAGATACTTAAAAAGATATGAGAATAATGTGACAAGATTTGAAAATAATGTGACAACATTTGAAAATGTAAACACATTTTTCGAAAATACTGAACATTGATTTGACAAAGCCAATTTGTCAAGATGTTGCAGTATTTGACAAGCATTGAAAAGATTTGCCATGTGATGTTTGGGATGGTGGTATGATGGTGAAATCAGATATTGTGTTTCTTGTAGTCAAATCATGAATTCAATAAGGCGCGGGGGGCAAGGGCAAAATTGTGAAAGGTATGGCATGAAAACAAAGCCGGCTGCAAGTTGAGTAGGTTATCCCCTATATTGGTGGATTTGACACCATTATCAATGTGTTTAACACTTTAAAAAAAAAAAAGTATGTGATATTTCTTTTTCTTCTTCTAAAGAGTGTTCAAAACTTTTCTTTCTTTAAAAAGCATTCAAAATATCTCTTCTTCTTAGTGTTCAAAACTTTTCTTCAGTGACCCAGACGTATTCAGTACAAATGTTGTAATGTGACTATGATGACAAATAAAAAGTTATACTGACCAGAGTCATTGAGCCCTGAACCGCAATCGAAATAACAAAGACCAACATTCATGTGTTTGGTTTGTATCATTCTCAATAATACCTTAGTTTCATACAACTGAAATCTGTTTTACATAAAGGAACATAAGTCTGAGATGGATATGTTTCTGTACTCTTCCATACAGCTGGATTTTCTTTAATGAATGTCATTGCAGTGGCAGACTAGACGAGTAAAGTAAAAAAAGACAACATCATGAAGTCATTAGTGTGAAGGAAGTCATGACTTCTGATAACGAAAGACCTTACAAACAGAAGCCCTTAGGAACCATAAGTCCTCAAAAAACGAAACAGAGTTCCTCCAGGAAAAAACAGAAGTCATCTGGTAAAAAAGTAAAGTTATGAGGGAACTGAAGTTGTCAGGAAAACAAAATTCCTTGTGGAACAAAAATCCGCAGAAAAAATGAAGTTCTTGGGAAAAACAAGTCTTGTGGTAAAACAGAAGATCTTGGGAAACATGGAAGTTGCCAGGAAGTCTGTGAGAAGGAGAAGAGAGTAACGTCCAGTGAGAGGACTCAAACCATTGGTCAGTTTGCGTCCACTCACGTGGCTTGCTGCTCGATCTTGCTTCGCTTCTTTACAAACTCCTGTGCCACACCATCCCATGTACGCCTCCTCAGCACATTCAAGGCACCATGGTCTGTGGAGGGGAAGGGAGGGGAGAAGGAGGGGGAGATGGGAGTAGGGGTAGGGAGGTTAAAGGTTCATTAGGCATAATTTTTGAACGCTAATTATAATAGCAAACATTGTGAACATTTGTTCTATACAAAACACATTAATTTGGGCCAATCATAGGCTACTAAAAATATATGACATTGAGACTGCTCCAGCACCATTCAATACAGCGACCAAGTTATGTGTCTCCCACCAAGAAACTAGTGATTCAGGGCCTACCTGAGACCTTGGGATGTATCAAGGGAAGTGTGATGATGCTGAGAGCGTCATAACCTCTGACCTCCTCGCCAACTACTCCGTGTACGTCAGCCAGAGGCAGGAAAGCTTCTCCTCCAAAGTCGTTCTGGAAGACCAGGTCATGGTCCATGACAGTGAAGACCAGAGACGAACCTTGGTGGGTGCACAACTCAGGCAGGATTTGGCTGGAAAAGGAGGGGGAGGGGACGGGGGGAGCAAGGTTATAATGATGTCGGAGGAAGGGTTAGGGTTATGTGGAGGAAAGAGAAGAAGACAATACGAAAGGGGAAACCAGTCTAAAGAGGAATTGTAGTGGGTGCACACCTTTGGCTGGATTTGGCAAGGGAGGAGGGAAAAGGAAGAGGGGAATAATGATTTTGTTGTGTAAAGAAGGAGAGGGGAAGGAGGAAAATGTAGAAAACAAAATGAAGGAACTAGGAAAGGCAGGAACTGGCTGGACAGGGAAAAGATGATAACATGATGATAATTGTGAAGAAATGAAAGAAGTGGACACGGGTGGAAATCAATACAGAATCTTAAGGAAGACAAGGAGGAGAAGAAAGATTGCCATGCCTCTTGCGTCTCTAGATCTAGAAGTAGGGTTACTCACAATTCAAAAGTTTCGTCAAACATTGGGTTGAGAGTTTTCTTGATGATCTTGGTACTCTGTGTGGTCACAGTGGGGAAGATATGCTCAGGGGCCAGGGACACTAACACATAGGGGTCACTCAAACCTGGGGGAAATGGTAGGCCTATCATTAGCATTGTTGTTATTTGCATTATCATCATCAAAGTTGTTGTCATATTCTTCATTATGCAGGTTATCAATTAGTCTATGTCTGTACTTTTGGGTCCTAGTTTACAATAATGTATTGTAGTCTTGTCTCTGCGTCTGCAGGTACATGAGACCCTACATTCAGAATGTCTGAAACTGTGAATATAATTCTTCACGCGATTTCATTATCAAAGTGTCTGAGAATGCTATTATAGTTGATGTCTATTATAGAGAAATTACAATATTTAAGTAGGCCCATGCCTGTACTTGTCTTGAAAGATAGAATTCTATGGTGAGAATCTTTATATAGGCCTAGATCAATGAAACCTTTCATAAAAAGTAATTTTGGACTTAGGCTTAGACTCGGTATGTCTTCACAGTGACATGACTTCCAGTTACTCCGCCTTAAGTAACATTACTAGAAGACCTATATTTACTAGAAAAAGGGTAAGATAAACTGCAATACATATTGAGCCCTAACCAATCTTCTCTCAGGTCTCACTCACCATTAGCATCAAGAGGGATCAGGTCTTTGGCTCCAAGCACTGGAAGAGAATAAATGTCATTATAATATTACAAGAATGAGGAAAAACTTTGGTTTAAAACTTGGATTGATTCTTTTGAAGTCTGAGTGGGTTGTCTAATAATGTTAGGCCTATGTATTGTATTCTCTCTGTTAGCCACACAGCCAGTGCCAGCCTGTCCTGGCCAGTTGTCCTGTGTAAGTTAGAAATAAATCAGTCTTGTTCCGGCCCCCGTTCAACCTTGGAGTTCCTTTGTTCGTCTGTTCTATGGATTGTTTGTAATCATTGTGTTATGTTCGTCATTATCAGATAGCAAAGACACAACATTGGCAACAAGGCAATTGAGCTTGCTGTACCGGAGTAAACTCAGATGTTTGTTATTGAGTATAGATCCCCTGGAGATTTCCGTCTTCATTCTTAAATGCTGTTCATTCATTTCCTGACCAGCCTTACCCATTTTGTTCTGCCTTTATATCTTTCCCTCCAGGATGTTTTATTTAATGCATCTTTATGTCTTACTCAATCTACAGAAGAGCTAATCAAGTACTCACCCTCCACCAGCAGTGTGTGAGATTCATACTTGTAGACGACCCTGAGGTTGAGCACGCCATACTCTGTGTTTTCTGTATGGGCCTGGCAAAGGGAGGGGTGTACACACATGTGAGTGTTTGTTTGGGTATGTGTGTGAATGGGGGGAGGGGGTGGGTGGGGTTTGAGAGTAAAACATGTAAAGAAGAGTTACTTGTAGGTAAGTGCAGTAGTCACAAATATAGATTAAAGGTTTCATTGTAAAGAGAATATATACATGAAATGGGATGAATATCGAAGAATGCAAATAAAACAATCAAATCTTACATTCAGATATCAGATCTAGATTGCATCCTTTTGTTTTATTTATTTCAACAATGCAGATAGCCTCCATGTAGCAAAATGTAAAAAGATGTAATAAAATCTGTGTAGACCATCTCACCTGTTGCTCATTTTTCTCCATGTAGAAGGTTTCAATAAGGGCTAGTGTGTCCATCTTGTGCATGGTCAGTTCCTTTCGCAGGTTCTGAGCATGAGAGAAGAAAAACAGAGTTTTGTCTCAAGAAAGAATAAACAAGATTATGATTACAAGCTAGATATATAGCCTACCTTGGCTCTCAAATTTATCTTGAGCAGTAGGCTATACTTGTGTGTGTTTTATACTCTTTATGATGTCTGATGTCAGGCAAACTACTTACATATAGCAAAAACATGTACCAGTTTTTTAAAGAAAGATGTTCAATTTTCATGAATACAAAGTCATGGCTTTATACATTGTAACATATGGTGTGTGTATTTTAATATCCTCAAAGGCATTGCAGACTGAGTTACACTGCATGATTTGCAAAAGTCCTCTGCATATGAGGCTGCAGTCATAATTGGGAGAAGAGGAAGAAACCTACAGAGCCATGGCAGCCCAGCATTGCAACCAGAACTATAAATTGTTGCTTGAAACAGGTATTCTTTATGAGTGATCCATCCATCACAACTAGAGAGTAATGAAAGGACTGAACGGCCCCTTCCTAGAAAAATTATCCCCTCGTTCCTGCATGTGTGCAATGCAGTTATAAGATACTTGAAGGCCATACAGTCTCAGAGAAGAAAAAAAGTCATTACTTATTATTACACAGGCAACGTTGGATTAGATTATCAATTCCTTAATCAATAGATAGTGCTTTGTGGTGGCGGTGCATTGGCTTTTAGTAAACAGTAAGTAAAGCTGAGAACACTACAACAAAGTTCCCTTAGAATGAAGAAAAAGAGTGACAAATTCTGACAATACCTATAGCGCTATATAAGTGATCTCTATTATTTATTTAATACCTCAAAGGGTTCAATGAGGATGACCTCCATCTCCAGGCCATTGCCGTTGGCGTAGAGGAAGTCAACAAGCAGAGTCAGAGCTTGGAACATTCTCTGGTAGAACACTGGTGGCCTCTGGAGATGATGGGTGGGTGGGTGGGTGGGGGGCATAGAGTAATAATATTCAAAACGACAATCACATCTGCAACACCATATCTAAAGCCCATTTGACTATGTTGAAATAAGAAATCTTGTTGGTTCATCATCATCATCATAATCATCACCAACATCATCCTCATCATCAACATCATCGTCGTCATCATCATCATCATCATCCTCCTCCTCCTCCCCATCATCACCATCATCATCATCTTCATCATCATCATCATCAACATTGTCGTCGTCATCATCATCATCCTCCTCCTCCTCCTCCTCACCACCATCATCATCCTCATCCTCCTCCTCCTCCTCCTCCTCCTCATCATCATCATCCAGTGTGATGTCCCTCACCATCTCCTCTGTGTCCAAGACCTCTCTGAACTCCTCCAGCACCTCCACCCAGATAGAGCTGAGGATCCTCTCGAAGTTGGTCTTCAGCAAGTTGGCATTCAGAGTGAGCAGGTTACTGTCCAGGTACTCCAGCAGGTCACCTACAGCCTGGAACACAAATTATGGGAGGGGGTTGGGAGGTGTGTATTCATTGTGTCATTGTGTGGGGGTAATATTACTGTCCAGGTACTCCAGCAGGTCACCTACAGCCTGGAATTATTATTATTATTGTTATTATGTGTGTATTCATTGTGTCATTGTGTGTGGGTAATTATAATTCATTACATTTCTTGCGCGCATTTCCAGATGTAAAACATATGCTCAATGCGCATATGGGAGGGGGACTTGTGTATTCATTGTGTCATTGTGTGGGGGTAATAATAATAATTATAATTTAGTCTATTTCTTGTGCGCATTTCCAGGTGTAAAACATATATGCTCAATGCGCATAGGGGGTTGGGATGGGTGTATTCATCGTATCATTGTGTGTGGGGGTAATAATAATAATTGTAATTTATTACATTTATTGTGCGCATTTCCAGGTGTAAAACATATGCCCAATGCGCATAGGGGAGGGGGGAATAGAGGGGAGCTCGTTATTATTTTGTTCGCTTGGTTCGATCGAACAGGCACTTATATAAATTGTGCACTTTTTATCTGCCAGGCTGTTTAACCAAAGATGGAAAGTCCTTTTGTATCCACTTGTTCCTGCAATAGTGCAATGCTTACAAGGCCTTTTAGGGCCTTGACTTGGGAATTGTAAGACTAGATCTAAGGTTCTTTATTGACTCCTTAGTTTCATATGAAATATAAACATGCATAAGCTGATTGTTTAGGCTCAAAAAGGGTTGAACAGGTTTTTTGTTACATTACAATGTCCTCGTATTTAAAAAGTGCTTTCACCTCTTCAGCAGGCAGTGACTCTGGAGCCCAGTTCAGGTGAAACACATCCTTCTTGATGTCTGGCCTCATCTGGAACAGGGAAATACAAACACTCAAGTCAAAACATGTTGCTATACAAACCTAAAAAGGGATTGCCATGTAGGCCTACATTTGCAAATTTCACTTCAACAAAGCATTGAAGAAGAGACCTGAATATATTTTTTTGAACCCAGAGAGTAGATTAAAATCTTATTTTACAACCAAAAAAAAGAAGAAAAAAAGAAGAAAAGAAAGAGAGAAGAGAATACACAAGGAAAAAAGACATGCCCTGGTAACATTGAACATGTAACTACGTACAGAGTAACATAAAAAGAACTAGTGTAAAAACAATCTAACAAGAAGATATTTCTCTCTAAACATGCATACAACAAAGACTAACCTTGTCTGCCACCCTGTCCACAACTTGGCGAATCTTCTTGATCATTGCATCGTCTGCTTGTTTGATGATACCCTGAGAGATACAACAGGGACATGCTTGTTGTTGTTTTATTGTGATTGTTTACCACCTGGAGACTGGCTGAGGGTTTTATTCTTTATGTGATCTTTATGATCTACAGAAACAAGGCAGTCTACATCATCATCATCATCATCGTCGTGGTCATCATCATCATCATCGTCGTCATCATCATCATCATCATCATCATCATCATCATCATCATCATCATCATCATCATC
>JAUELK010138549.1:0-11493 GCA_031471215.1 Gastropteron pacificum
AGAGAGAGAGAGAGAGAGAGAGAGAGAGAGAGAGAGAGAGAGAGAGACAGAGAGACAGAGAGACAGAGAGACAGGGAGGGAGAGTGAGAGTGATAGAGAAAGAGAGAGAGAACAAGGAGAGAGAGAGAGAGAGAGAGAGAATGGGGGGGAGCGAGAGAGAGAGAGGGAGGCAGAGAGACAGACAGACAGAGATAGAGAGATACTGATAGACAGACAGAGAGAGAGAGAGAGAGAGACAGACAGACAGACAGACAGACAAAGAGAGAGACATACAGACACACACAGAGAGAGAGAGAGAGAGAGAGAGAGAGGGGGGGGGGAGGGAGAGAAGGACAGACAGACAGAGAAGGGATCTGACTGAAGACTTAAATGTGCAACCTTCCGACGTCCTCCCCTCTACGCCTCGACTTTTCCTTCCAAGTCCATCTTCACCCATTCAGTGTCTCCGTGGCGGTAGTCTGAAAGTCTGGAAGTCACTCCACGGATAATGGTGTACTATTAGAAATGATGAACGGTACTCTATTAGCATGAGGTAGTGCTCGGGGTAAAAGCAAAGTGATTGGATTTGAACAAGCTCCCATCCCTCCATTTAGACAATAATGGCTTACAGAGCAGCTCTTAACGTAGAGGAGTTACTGACCATTCATGGTTGTCTTCGTTCATGATTGTGATCTGCTGGTCAAGTGGTCAGTGCGTTGGCCTCACCAGTCGAAAGTCCGGGGTTCGAATCCCGGCCGTGCCAACTCGATTTGGATTTGAGAGTATGTTCTTATCCATCACCAGGTGTACTCTAGAAAAAAGTACTTTGTCACACATTTCTCCCATCGTACGTAGGTGTAAAAAGGGTGCATGACTTTGGACAGTGAAAGATCGTGTCAGAATGTTGATATGAGTGCCGATCAGGCAGCACTACCACTATGCCTCCCAAGATGTTGAGATGGCTTTTGAATGAAAAAAGGGCTGGCGGGGTAATACATATTATGCTGTAAAGCGCTTTGAGCTCGAGGGAGAAAAGCGCTATATAGGTTGTTATTATTATTATAAAAGTTCCCTTTACAACTTTCCCTTTGCTTTAAATCTAACTTTATGATACTTGTTGTTTCCCCAGATTTGAACTTGAGGTCAGAGCTTGCTTGGATATACACAAGACCAAGATTAATGTATTTGGAAAATGCCGTAAAGTAACAAGTATGGACTGACTACAATGTGTCAAAGACTTATAGTTAAACCGTTCATTAAGATTCATTTTTCTCTTGGATTTTAACG
Organism: Gastropteron pacificum; assembly: GCA_031471215.1. Lineage (NCBI taxonomy): Eukaryota > Metazoa > Mollusca > Gastropoda > Cephalaspidea > Gastropteridae > Gastropteron > Gastropteron pacificum. The sequence continues at coordinate 1,267 of JAUELK010138549.1, forward strand.
CACGACAAGTTATCAAGTGAAACTAATATGCCTTCAATTCTCTTTACAATTATACAATATTCCCCCAAAACTGTTTACGAGGACGGGGCAACGTTCCAAACTAAGGATTAACGTGTATCCATTGAAGTTGTAATCCTTCTTCAAACAAACTGTAGTTCACCAAACTGCTCCAAATGACGACTGTCAGCAAAGCTACGGATGGCCATCACAGACTTAATGTAATACTTCTTGTAATTGTCACACAATGGGCCACCCAGATCTCCGCCCAATCTTTACAAGTCTCCTTCACCATTCGGGAGGAAGATCGGAGTGGCTTGTACCTCGGGAACATCGGAGCCCAGGCAGCTATCACCACGCAAGTCAGCCCACGGGAGATGGAGTTCATGGAGTTTGGCTTCCTCAATCCTTCCCAATACTTCTCCATAAACGGCAACACCGGAGCTCTCTACGCCACGTCGTCCATCGATAGAGAGACCGTGTGTCCGGGCCGGGAGGTTTGCCAAATGACGTTTGACGTGACGGTCAGTTCTTCGGTGACGGACTTTATCCGCTTGGTCAAGGTGGTGATCAACGTGACGGACATCAACGACAACAAGCCCAAGTTCCCCTCCAACGAGATCACCATCGAGCTGCCGGAGAACAACGCCCAAGGCTTGACCAAACCCATTCCTACGGCCATTGACGAAGACACCCACTGGCACTCAGTGCAAGACTATATCCTGCTGGAGCCTAGGGGACCGTAAGTACTATCTATCTACATGGACCATACCTGTGTTCTCTCTTTTGTTCTTTCTTTCTTTCTTTCTAGGGGACCGTAAGTACTATCTACATGGACGATATATACCCTGTGTTCTCTCTTTTGTTGACACTGTATCCCTTCTGTTTGTTTGTGTCTTTCTGTCTTTCTTTTTGGTATGTTATCCCCTTTCTACTTTCTTTCTTTCTTTTTTCTTTTTTTTTTTCTTTCTTTCTTTCTTTCTTTTCTTCTTTTTTTCATTCTTTCTTTTTTTCTTCTTTCATTCTTTCTTTCTTTCTTTTTTTTTCCTTCTTTCTTTTCTTCTTCCTTTCTTTCTTTCATTTCTTCTTCCTTTCTTTCTTTTGGAATGCTATCCCTAGACTCTTCCTATTCAAAACTCATCCCAACAACCAGATAATGTAGACTCGTCATAGGCAGTCTCAGTCAATTTGGATGTTCACTTTAGTGTACACACATGCACGACGTTATAAGAGCAAGACAAACTTGCACAAAGTTATATCTAGCTAGGAATGGATTCAGCCATTAATCTTGCAAACATTATCACAACGTCAAATCACATTGTTGAGAAAATGCATATAGAATAACATATTATGGTGTGTCATAAGCAAAGGTATGGGGATTTGTTTCTACTTATAGCATAAGTTTGCACAGTTTCAAGAATGTGAGTAATCGAGTCGTAGGTTTAGAAGGTATCATCAATTTGAATTATTTCAAATGTTCTTGCAAATATAGCAGATTATACAATTCACATAATATACACTCTTCTAAAACCACAAAATGATGCATACTGGTAGAATGGTGCGTTGATTTATACAGCTACATATCTAAGTGATTGTTTTTATATAGCAGACAGAAATGACAAGGAGCAGGTCTGTTTGAAGCGTGCTATGTCAATGAGCAAATCTTGAAATGACATTTCAGCCATGTGTACAAACTATTGGTGGCACAGATCAATGAATGGAGCTAGCTCATGTACTCCACCTAGAGAGAAGAGAAATCGAAATAAATCACATAGACAGAAACATGAATGTAAATATCAATAGCTGTCTAATATAAACGTCAAAAGTTCAATAAACATTGATGACATTTCCAAACCCATATTTGTGCTCGATGTAAAACGGGAAGGTGACATCGTTTCGTAACAACGAAATTCAATTTTGTGTGTGTGTGTGTGTGTGTGTGTGTGTGTGTGTTTGTGTGTATGTGTGTGTGTGTTTGTGTGTGTGTGTGTGTGTGTGTGTGTGTGTGTGTGTGTGTGTGTTTTAAAAAAAAAAAATGAAAATACCTCGAACATTTTATAGTTTGTGGCCAGAAATCCTAAAGGTTGTTCGTTTGTGAGAAACAAAGTTCGTAGTTTGTTTTCACACTGACGAGAACGAAAGTAATTGCAGGATAGATTTGTGTTTTTAATAAGATTATTGTAGGCGTACCCTCCCTAAATATTGGCTGACAACAGAGCAGATTTTCTTAGGCTCAGAATCGGCGTTTTAAGAGAGAGAAACAAAACAACAGGGGGGACAGATTAGCATAGCAACGATTTTTCATGAAAGAAGTGTAGCTACAGGCTGATGTTTTTGTTTTTGTTTTAGTTTTGTTGTTTGAGCTCGAGTTGTTCACCCTTTTCGATGCAGTTAGGTCATGTACGAAATGTGTCTTACTTATTAACTTCTGTCTCAGATAGGACGAGAATTGACAGCCATATAAACTGCCCACATGACTCGAACCCCGACCGCCCGCTGCCAACGATTTGTCAGCTGATGACAAAATGAACGAATGCATGAAAGCTTTCTGATTAATCAACACAATTCACAAATCAACTAGAGACAATTTGTATTTTTGAAAAGAAGAAAAACGGAATGGCACAAACATAAATGGATACCATGACCATATCATTCAACACTCTTTTCTCGTTCTTTTATACTGTTCTTTACACGCCCTTTATTATTAAACTTTAGAGAAATTCCAATCCATAAAGTTGCTGGATCGCCGAAAAAGGAAAATCACTTTCTTATAATTATCATCTCACAGTCCAATTTACAAAATGGTCGTTCCACTTTCTTGTTCAACCTTTCTGCACTTCATTTCTAACCGACTACGTTGCATTTTTTTTAATTATAGAGAAGCTCTCTATGTAAAGCGTTTCTCAACAATTACAGGTTATCATTTCACGGATGTACGTGACCATTTCATTCTTTCCTAGAGGGGGGGGGTGGGGGGAGTGTCTTTCACTTTCATACGTATCGGTATCGTTAAGATCCCCCCGTATATTTATCTATAACGTATATTCTCTTGAGGAAGTTTGAGCAGCACTTAGACTTTAATGATAATTCAATACTCACCTAGCTCTTAGGCACGTTTGTACGCACTCACAAGTCTTATCGACGCACGTACGTTCCCGGAACATGGATCACCTCTACACCGTATTCAAACCCGTGACTAAACCATTACAAAGCTCACGTCGCGGCTACGTGGCCTTATTATTGGGGAAGATCCGTTTCTGTTGACATAATAGCTAGATGGCATTTGTAAAGCACCGTATCCCTCTCTACCGCAAACTCAAAGCGCATTGCATACAGAAACATCAAAGCGCTTTTCAGCTTTGTATTCGCGATATGTATGAAACAAACTTTGTGGGAAAGCCTCGTGTGCAATGATAATGCTCCTGTATGACAAAATGACAAGGGAATAGAACATTTAAACCGAAATCCTAACATTGTCCAAGCCCGATTGAAAAAATTGCTCTATTTATTTATGATGAATTTCATTAAACAATATTGCAGCTCTAAAATGAAACAAAGTAACGCCGCCGACTTTAGACAATAACCTCTTTGAAGCGGTCAGCGCCGTAGATGAATCAATGGCCATCTGAAGACTGATGATGATTTTCTTTCATTATACTAAGCATTGTATTCTACACAACACAAAGAAACGGGAGCACAGGAAAACAAGACATCTTGGAAAACAGCAGGCGTCCACCTTTGTTTGTCTGGTCTGCCATAGGGACTGCCATTCTAGAGTTGACTTGTACAGCCCCTCTAGGAGATGTGCTAATGCCACCAAAAACTGAGGTTGCTACCCCATCGTCTCGCGTAGACTGAAGGACGAATGGCTGTATGAAACCAAAAAGATACTAGACTCTAGTACTCCACTGTTGTGGGTAGCGTACGATATGAATGGACCAGCACGTCCCTATCACTTCTTTCATGTAGGTATCACACGCTCTGGATGAACTAAAGATCGCCAAAGTCCATTGTTGTAGGTATCGGACTCAATGAATGGACCCATGGTCATGTGGAAACAAAACGTACTCCATTCATGCAGACATCGTATGCTATATATAGATCAACCAATGGATGTTTCAAAACAGAACAGTATTACAACTCTCTGTTATTGTAGTAGTTTCCATGCAATGTGAATGGACCAATGGTCATCTCAAAACACATCGTTGCTATCACCCCCCCCCCCCCTGCAATTGTAAGGCACTATGAATGCTCAGATGGATGTCTCAACAATAGATTGTAAGGTTCACACACTATGGGTGGACAAACAGTTGTCTGAAAACCTACCAATTGTAAGTTTCATACATCGCCGATGGTAGTCTTGAAAACAGAATATAATCATTACCCTTCTATTGTAGCAGATTCCGTACGCATATAGGGCTGTTGGTTATAAAACAGAATATAATCATCATCCTTCTATTGTAGCAGATATAGGGATGTCGGTTAGAAAATAGAACTTAAATACTAGTTCTACGTTCGTACGGATTTGGTTCCATGAGATAGTGGTCAAACAATCAAGCACACTATGGTCATCAAGGACCTATCCATACAAAGAGCTTGTCACGAAAGGCTCGTACAATAATGTCTCAGAGTTTGTTCTACGTGAGGTGACCATGAGGGATTTCTCCGGTGTACATCAGTCCAGACATAACCCGACACCCAGATCTTGTTGGTTCCATCTTGCTCCCACATTCTCCTACAGTGTCTGCAAACACTGCAAACACGGGGCTGGAAGATGTAAAGAAAAGAGTGCTATCCCGACTGTCATAATGTTGACTGTCACGATTTGCAATGTTGTAATCTTGGAATTCAATTAAAGGTCAAGTTTTACGTAAGCCAGGTCATTTGCAATTATATTGTACGCGCAACTACGAACGCTTGCTTGCTCTTTTGGTAAAAACTCGAATGTAATTTTATTGTGATTGCAACCTCTTGCTCAATTAATTCCGTTTATATGATAGCATACCGTTGAGGGCTGTAACTCGCTTACTACCATTACCCTGCTTGTCATGAGAGGCAGACATTCCGTTATCTTATCTTATCTTAATTCATCTTATCTATCTTAGTAGCGACACACATTGAGTGATCAGGAAAGCACAGTACAGACATGAACACAATCCAAGCGTATGCAACACGACAATTTTCCGTTTCTTGTACTGTGCATGATAGCAAGAGTGGGTTTGGGAGAAGGCAAGTCTTGTTTGAAAACCGGGGCGGATCATCCTTTGCCTGGGTCGAATAACTGTATTTTTTACAGTTGTCTTGTATATTTGTAATCCTTCTTCTCTCTTGTTAGGAAAATATGGCTCAGTGTGAACGGCTCTTCTTCTCATTGACGTCATATGCAGTGGCAACGCCACAAAAAATAGCGCTCATACCCATAGGTCTTTTTCTAGTTCTGAAAATCTATTTCACTCTACTGATACTTTGTGCATCAGATTCGTCCTCATGCAGTAGCAACGCCACAAAAAGCAGCGCTCAATAGGTCTTTTCCTAGTCCGTATGCCTTCTTCATTGACAATTACACAGTACTTTGTGTTATTCCAGTGGGCTTTATGTTTCTTGACTCAAATCTATTCCACTCTTCTGATACTTTGTCCATCAGATTCGTCCTCATGCAGTAGCAGCTCCTCAAAAAGCAGCGCTCAATAGGTCTTTTCCTACTTCGTATGACTTCTTAATTGACAATTACATAGTACTGTTTTCTTATTCCATTTGGCTTTATGTTTCTTGGCTCAAAATCTATTTCACTCTACTGATACTTTGTCCATCAGGTTCGTCCTCGAGAAGGACCGCAGCAGACACAATCGATTCCGCCTGTACCTGAAGGTGACTGTGCCACTGGACAGAGAGGAGCAGGATCACTACCGTCTGCTGCTCACTGCCAAGGATGGAGGGGACCAACCTCTCACAGGTGAGCAGTTCTTATCTAGTTTGTACATTATGTAATGTTGTTGTAGATGGTTAATCTCGGGTTTTTATCTCAGGTTCGAGCCCAGACTGGGGCGAGTTTTGTTTTGTTTTGTTTTGTGGGTTGTTGTTGTTGTTGTTGTTTTGGTGGGGAGGATTAGGGGGTTGGATTGACTTGGGGTAGGATGGGGATTGTTCAAAATCTGCTAAAGCCTAAAAAAAAGTAATCACTCAGTGTTCTCCACAAAACCACCTGGGCTAAGGATGGGGATTATGCGTTTTGGAGTGTCGTTTGTTACTTCAGATGTTCCTTACGAGATTAAAAAAGACAAAACCTTAACTATTTTCCGTTGAAGTAGCAACTACTTGACCACTCTGTCAAGGTACCCTGACCATCAACGTGAGGGTGAGGGACGCCAACGACAACCGTCCACGGTTCAGTCAGGACAGCTACTCCTTCAGGGTGGTGGAGACGGCCGATGTGGGCAGTGTGGTGGGGGCCATCGCGGCCACTGACGCTGATGACGGGCAGAACTCAGACATTACGTAAGTTGTATTGCTTTTGTTGTTGTTGTTGTTGTTGAGCTCACCCGTATCAAGACAGTGGCCAAAAACACAGTCCTCATCAAGGAGACGGAGAGCAGTAGAGTAATAGGAAAGTTGTCGGTACGTAGTTATTGTTGGTGGTGGTGGTGGTGAAGTTGTCGGTACGTAGTTGTTGTTGTTGTTGTTGGTGGTGGTGGTGGTGGTATTGGTGGTGGTGGTGCTGGTGGAGTTAATTCTATATTGTTTCAGTTATGAAATGACCGAAGTTCAGTCTGCAGCGTAAGGCCACAAAGGGCGGCCATTTTCAATTTTCACTCGCCACAAAAAGCACGCCTAGCATGCTACACTTGTAAAAAAAAAAAATCAAAAAAGGAAAATGGAACATTCGGCAATCCACGATTTGCACTTTTAGTAAAGATACGATTTGAAAATGTATGAAATGCGCAATACACTAGCAGACAGTGTAAAACCAGCGTAGGACGATCAAAGACTTTGACAAACAGAGCAAATGTCATGTCTGTTGATTCGAGATGTAGTCTTGATAATGTGCAACTCTGTACACATCAGAGTCTTCAATGTCTACAGTATATTATTTTGTTTTAAATTACAGGTTTCTAGATCTTTCTTGTCTTTCTCTTTCAGTCTTTGTCTCTCTAACACTGATAACTGGTAGTGACTTTGTAACAGCGTGGTAAAAAGAGACATTGAAAATTCATAAATGCCTTTTGAAGTAGGAAATGGAGTTATTTGTGAAGTGTGGTCTCTTTCAACAAATCATATTCATTCGGCTTTACACACAGAATATTGTGCGTATCATTTTGTTGCGAATCTTGTCATTTTCTTTTGTGGAATCTTGTTATTTTCTTCCTCTTTAAGACAGTCCGTTTTTCTTTAATCCATGATCTCCGTCAGATCAAATTGGACGTTTGAAGATTGAAGAATATATTCCCTTAGAAAGACATTAAAGATGTTTACAAGCAGAGGAAGGATGGGCCTAAGCGCAAGGTGAAAGGGATAGATACACACTCAATTCGCTTTTGAAATCTATTAATGGGAGCACTTTAACATCGTGCCTTTAGGCATACATCCATGATAAAATTCCAGAATATATATAACGAGTCAGAGTACATGTTAATCGCTGAAGTCAAAGAGGCAATTTTTTAAAAATCTGTGTGTATGTTTTCTTTTATTTTCCCTGGTGTCATTTTTTCATTATCTATTTTTTCTTATCTTTTTTGTTTCTTTGAAAATGGTACGAATTGCATAACTATACACAGTTCTCCTTCTGTTCGTCCCTGTATTATGATCATAAATAACTTTTCTTTGTAGCTTTTGAACATAGGAAGTGTTTTGTGTTTGAATATCTGATAGATACTATGACGATGTAATGATAAATAAGAAGATGTTGATTCATACACTTTAAAAAGTGTTTAACATATCATTATTAGACAATAATGTTTTAAGGACCGAAGTACAACGTCGTTCTAATAACCATTATGTTCCACAGATATTCTTTGATCTTTGACAATCTGAACATGAAGGCCAGACAGCTATTTGAAGTGGATCATTTTACTGGGGAAATCACCATAAAATCTCCACTCCAGGTTCGTTCTCTGTCAGTTTGAAAAATAACTTCAATACAGGTATAGAATATTAATATATCATATTATACTTGTCCTTTATAGAAGGAACAGGACTGGCATTATAAACAGTGAATTGCACTTCTCCGTTAACAGGCATTCAGGCATACAGAGGAATCTATAACATGAGACGTGAAACAAATGCCTTCTCAATTAGTATATTATTATTAGTTTAATACCTCCACCAATCACAGGTGTACATTTACAAATAGAAATATAAACACTCCCATTCGCTCACATCAGTAGACATTCAAGTATACCTCAATGCAGATGAAGATTGCCTCGGGGAAAATCCGCTCTCTCTGGGTAACATTGGTTATAAAGCGCTTTGAGCTTACAACTGTAGAGCGCAGTTAGGCGCTTTATAAATATGATATCAACCATAGTATTAGTGAAACTGCCTGTACAGTTATTTTTGAGTTTGAAGTTCAGAAGAGTAAAGTGTAAAGCGCTACATAAATCCATAATCTCAACTATCAGTAATTTTCTCTGTACATCGCTTTGAGTCTGTAGCTGGTTGTTGTTGTTGATGTGAGTAGGCACAAGTTATGAGTTATTCATGAGTATGGTCTTAATAAACTTACAGAGCTACGGCAGTCTAGCTCTGCAACCTGGGACTGGTGGGCCTTCAAATTGCCCCCTTGGTCATGCAATTGCACAATGCAGAAGCCTATAGCTGGTAGAACATAATACAGTTAAGTGCTATCTATGACTACTACCAAATATACTTTTGTTTTACACGTACACATTTTCCATCCTCGTACGTTCAGTACGATTCTGGCACGACGTTTAGTGGGATCGTGGAGGCCACTGACAACGGAGAGACCCAGCGTACTGCCGAGGCGTCCATCAATGTGTCCATAGTGAACGTGAGGAACAACGCTCCACGCCCGGAACTCACCCTGATCAAGACAGTGGCCAAAAACACAGTCCGCATAAAGGAGACGGAGAGCAGTAGACTGCTGGGGAAGTTGTCGGTACGTTGGTGTTGTTGTTGTTTGATTCTTTGGTTTATTCTTCTTCTTCTTCTTCTCCATCACTCAGATGGGAGCTCCAGTACTGATAGCGTAGGCGGCTGTCCTCTGCAGGTCCTCCAGGCTGCCATAGATTTTAGTTTGCGTTGATGTCTTCTCCCTCCACGTTGGTTTATTCGTTTTGTCTTGTACAATCGTAGTGTAAATCAAATCGGACATAGAGTTCCTATCTTATCTTACGCTCAGACATTGGAAAAGCAAAGGTTCTGCAGTATATCTCATTCTCCATTCTTTCACAGGTAACAGACAACGACCCGGGCGAAAGTGGCAAAGTAAACTGTTACTCTACACATAAGAGTATCAGAACGTCCAAGTAAGTCTTTTCTTAGTTTCGTTGTATGACCACATTATTGCTTGCACCATCTGAATAATCTAACTTCGTAAGAAAACTTGCACGACCTTGTTGCATTGCAAGATAGTCTTGGATTGATTCGTGCTTACATTCTTTGGTCAATAATTTGAAAAACCATTCAGTTTCAAAACATCTTTTATTTTCACACTATTCTTCAAATTCACACAATTCTTTATTTTCACACTATTCTTCAAATTCACACAATTCTTTATTTTCACACTGTTCTTCAAATTCCCACAATTCTTTATTTTCACACTGTTCTTCAAATCCTCACAACTCTTTATTTTCACACTTTATCCCCCCTATGTCCACACCGTTCACAGAATCGCCCCGATGGAGTTCACCATTATGCTGATTCAAATTCACACAGTTCTTTATTTTCACACTATTCTTTATGTTCACACTTTTCTTCAAATTCACACAATTCTTCATTTTCCCAGGATCGCCCCCATGGAGTTCACCATCATGCTGAACAACACGTTAGACAGGGAGTACCAGTCCACAGTGGAGGTGCGCCTGGTGTGTGCCGATAGAGGTTCGCCTCCCCAGTCCGCCACGGCAACCTTCCATATCTTTGTAGAGGATGTGAACGACAACGCGCCGACTTTCTCTAAGGAGAAGTACGTCGTGAACGTATCCGAGAACTACACTGTGGGCACGCCCATCATAACGGTGAGTTTCTGGTGGGGGGGGGGGGGAGCAGGTGGGG
>JAUELK010138660.1:0-11492 GCA_031471215.1 Gastropteron pacificum
AGAGAGAGAGAGAGAGAGACAGAGAGAGAGAGAGAGAGAGAGAGAGAGAGAGACAGAGAGAGAGAGAGAGAGAGAGAAAGAGAGACAGAGAGAGTTGTGGTTTCCAGGCAATTTCCACGACTAGCAATCATTTTTCAAAAGGTAAGACTTTCACCAACACCCCACATTGATAACCACTACAAGAACGAGGAAGAAGAAGAAGAGAACGCAGATCGTCACTTAAACGAAAAGATTGAAAGATCATTTCATCTTCTTTTCCCACATACACCTGACACCAAAATCACTTTTCTGTTGAGAGAAAGACAAGAAAATCACTCCACATCCATCCAAACACATCAATATTCAGCTGAAGAGTTCAAGAAAAGATTCATACACCATCAACTCTTTATGACTGAAAAGTTCTTCACCAACTTCTTGCTAGCCATGCTGGAAATAGTTCTTCAAGCCATAAAAAGTTGATACACTTTTCTCTCAAACAACGATGACATCCACCTGTAAGCTATTTTCTCACTGACCCTCAAAGAAGTTAGAAAAATGAGAGTGCAAGGAGCAATCACCACATTAATACATGTATGAAGAAATATACAGTACAATTTGCTTAACCACACTCATCACAATCTTGAAAAGTCTACATTCTATATATTGTATTTGAATGCCATTTTTAAAATTCTTCTAAAAAAAATTTGTCTCTGTATCTAAATATTGAAATCTTTATCACAGTTTTTTTCTAGAAATGCCCTCTTTGATCAATTATTGTATCGCATTCTTGTAAAAGTGTGGTCTGAGGATCACCCAGTCCCCTCTTTCCTCCCAACCATCAACACTAAGCCAACAGAAATGTTCATAGTCTCAAGTGAACAAATAACATCAAGGAACCAACTTTGCTGTTCATATTCATAGATTTTGGATACTAATACTATTCAAAAGTCTTTGTGATCCAACTTACTGGAAGAAGAAGAAGAAGATTTATTTTACTTGTGTAATAGAAATTTCAATTGTTGTGGTAATATATCCTGCATGTACTTGTACATTAAACATTTCCTCCTCGTACAAATGAATGATTGCTTACTTTGAGATCCAAAACCCAAACATTGATGCAGAAGTCATTTTCTATTTCTACATTTCTGACGCAGCAAATTTCATTGAATTGACACTGACACTCAAGTAATCTACAAAAGAAACAATTTGAACCATTTCATTTTTTTCAAGACCAAATTGTTTGGAAAATGATATCTGTCAAATATTCTGATATTCCAAAGTTCTGTTGGAATTACCCAAAATTCTGTTGGAATTACCCAAAACTTTCCCTACATCAAGGTCTAAAGATTAAGAACTGAAAATAACAACCCTTTATGTAAAGTACATCACAGACTAGGATGCCTTATGTGCCTCTTGGCACAGAGATATTTAAGGTTAAGGTAAGGTACACCTAGACTAAATCTTTGATTACGTCAAACTGTTGAAAACTCTGCTGAAAACAAAGTTTTCCAACAGCTATGGGAGCAAGCTTAGGTCATTCTCACACAAACAGGAAGTACCTCAGAAGCTTCCTACTTCTTCTTCATCTTCTTTGCTCTCCTTACAGTAAACACTACACAGAAGACTATGTATGAGCTAGCCTTTGGCTCTCACACATCGTTCACGCAAGAGTAAAGAGAATGAGCATACCAAGTGTCCACATTACATTCCAGTCAATAGAAGAAGTACATAAAGTCATCAAGTCTGAACAATGCTCATTATCATGCATCATGTGAAAAGAAAGAGCAATCAGAGTAATGTAATAATAATAGTAGTATTAATAGCAAGTATAATAATAATAATAATAATAATAATAATAAAGTCAATAATCAAATCTTTTTTTGTGTGTTTGTTTGTTTATCACAAAGAGCCTACCAATAAATTTGTAAAAAGTTTATGCAGTTTATACATCTTCTATGGTAATAGTAGGGTCATAATGGTCAGTGAAGATTATATCATAATACCATCAATGATAGCCTAATAATAACTTTAAACTTAAAATGATAAAAATAATAAATATAATATTTATCATGGTATAATACTACTACCACTACAATAATAATAGCAGTAGTAGTAACACTAATATAAATTATAATAATAACAATGATAAAATAATAATTGAACAAATATTAACAACAACAACAACAATTATTATAATAATTGTTTTTTAATAATAGCATAAAATGATAACGTGTTCGGGAATAGTTTGACTTTATATGCTAAGAACCAATGAAAGATTGAATAAGTTCCTCTGGAGGCCTACAAATCTATGCCAGTAAGAGGGAATGAACTGTAGTCATGAGGCCAGCGAAGGCCGAGAAGTCACTCAAAGCATTCAGTGACGACGGGAAGAATGCGCAGCTCTAAGGAGGGTATGGTTGAAAAATGAGAAAAGGGGAACACAGCTTCACACAGCTTCACACAGAAAACCAGGCTTTGCTTTATGTTATATTCATGTCTATACATTCCTTGCTTGAATTGAAATCTGTTATGTATTTTTAAAAAACAACAAAAATTTCCAGAATTTCAATCTATTTGTAATAATTGTTGCTTAAATCTAGCTTTAAAAAAAACACTTTTTTTAAATATAATTGTTTTAATCCTTTCTTTGCTTGATTTCAAACTTTGTGTTGTTGCTTTTATATAAATTGATGTTTCAAATTCATTAATCATTAACAAAAGGGCATATCCTTTTTTTTCTTTTCAAAAGAAGATTGATATTTTAAAATATTGAGCCCACCCCATAAACTTGCATTCAAGTCACTGAAGTATTAAGCGTAATCACATTGTAAAATGACAAAAGAAGATTGAAAATATGTTTATATGCCAAATCAAAACTTCCCTCGGAATCACAGCATTTCTAAATGTATGTAGTCCAGGCCGTAAAAAACATGACACCAGACTTTCTGAATCACAATCCAAAGAAATTTGAAACGTTTCTTCTGCGCTTGTTACCCTCTTGGTTTCCACCAAACAGAAATCACTTCCTGGTCCTTCGTCGTTCATCATATCATCTCCTTGTCCATAGCTTTTACAGCATATCCAAAAACCTTTTTTGTTATTTCCTCGACACAGAGAAAGATGTTCCTCATATGTTCTTCCTTCCATCGTATTGTGTATACTTGTGTACACTTTCCGTGACCAAAGATGCCATGCTCTCTTTCCTTTTCTTTAAAAAGGGGTGATTTGAGTAGGGTTTTTAACAGCTTTCTAAGCAGATTGGGAGTAAGCTTAAGTAAGGGAATACAAGGTGAGGATGGATGATAACTATATGAAGAGAGACAGAGAGAGAGAGAGAGAGAGAGAGAGAGAGACAGACAGAGAGAGAGAGAGCCCTAAAAAGTCTAAAGGGCAGGGGAGCGAGGGGTTGGGGGTTAAAACTGGGTCAACTTTGACATTAGGCTATTTTTAGATGAGGATGATGCCATGGTCATGAGAAATGAGAGAGCGAAGCAAAGGAAGGAGAGAGGGAGGGATGGGGGGAGGGTTTGAGAAAGAGAAGAAAGAAGGGGCTGGGGGGGGATACGATCAGGTTGTTTTTGCATGGGAGCGCAGGGAGGGATTCCAGCTATGGGCATCTCCCTGCTGAGTCTCTGTGGAGGAGAGCAGAACACACAGTGAGAGTGAGGACAACGATAATAGATGATTTATCCAGTGCCTTTTCTTGCTCTACAGCAACAATACTACTACTACTACTACTAATGAATTTATATTAGCAAATTTGGTCTCTATGCAGGCCACCCAGGTTCGAATCCATGTGAGTGGGACTTTGGACATGGGTCTATTTGCGGCACATGTTGATATGTAGGTCACACCTCTTACATGAACTTATTGCATATCAAAAACAAAAACAACAACAAAACACCCCAAAATCCTATTCCCCTCTTTCTTCCTCTCTCTCTTCCTCTCTTTGTTTCTGTTATTCCTTTTCTCCATGGGACACATGGTTCATTTACCACTACAACAGCAGCAGCAGCAACAGCAGCCACACTTACTCACCAGTTAAAGAGGTCCAGTAGATTCTTCTATAGGGGAAGAGGCTTGCAAAGGTTCATTTTCTGGGAAGAAGATGCTTGGTTCTGTATTCCTTCTTTTGATCTTATTCTTACTCTTTTTCAACATTGTAGCCTGTGGAGGGGAGAGAAAAAACAAACAAGAAGAGTTAAAATAAACAGTTGAATGGTCGATAGGTGCTGGTCTGTGGTGACTGCGTGTTGGCTTCAGTGAAAAGTTAAGGCCCCCCAGTCCCAGGTTGCAGAGCTAGGCTGCCATGGCTCTATAGGTCCATAATACGATTTGAAGAGTGAACATCTCATATCTAGTGCCTGATCGAATCAACAACAAATAACAACTGCGTGTTGGTTTCAGCGAAAACCAGAGCTCATAACACTACGGCAAATTTCCCTGAGACTGGATAAAGAAAGTGTATAGATACTAGATAGCATTTATATAGCGCTTTTCCCCGCTCTACAGCAAGCTGAAAGCACTTTACAGCCACTATTACCCCGACAGACCTGATGCATTCCAGAGCCTTCTCAACCTCCTGGGAGGCATACTAATAGTGCTGCCTTGGTTGGCGCCCTGCGCTCATACCAACATACTAACAACATTTGTAACTGTCTATAGTCGGGTTCCCATTTTACACCCCGGTGAGGTGAGAAAGTTGTGACAGAGTACCTTTTACAAGGTCCAATACAATACAATACAATACAGTACAATACAATACAATACAATGCTAACTTTGAGAGCAGAGCTCATAGCACTACGGCAAATTTCCCAGAGAAGGGATAAAGAAAGTGTTTACAATAGAATAGAGCACAATACAATACAATACAGTACAATACAATACAATACAATACAATACAGTACAATACAATACAGTACAATACAATACAATACAATACAATACAGTACAATACAGTACAATACAATACAGTACAACACAATACAGTACAATACAATACAACACAATACAATACAATACAATACAATACAATACAATACAATATAATACAATGCTTACTTTGAGAGCTGAGCGCAGAACGATGACTTGGCCAGCTGGTTGTATCCAGGGTTCTCCGTCCACGTGTACAGGCATGTCACACAACAATGTGATGCGCAACTGCAAGGGAAGGAGGGGGGGAGGGGACATGTACACACCATTAGCTATGGACTTTGATTACACACTTTCCATCATTTACAGGAATATAATGTACGCCTTGAGCCCACTGTGTGGGGTAAGTGCGCAGTAAAAATAACCAGTTATTATTATTACTATTGATATCATGTAACGTGTGCAGTCTCTCAGTTTGAGGTTGGACGTCTGATGACAGCTAAGCAGTGGTGACCTATCATAAGATGTCTAACCTCAATGTCAAACTGAGAGTGAGAGACCACAGACATTAGCAATAGCAACAGGTATTGGCCTAAGTTCTTCTTCTTCTTCTCCGTTCTGCCTATCAGATGTCAAGGCCAGTTGTTTCAATGAAAAGTTCCGTCTCCATAGAGCTTTTCGCTTGGGGGTGTCCCTGTCGGCCATATCCTGCCTCTGGTGTCGGTAAGTAATTGGCCTAAGTGGCACAATGAGGAAAGTGAAGGACTAGGAATAGAATAGAGGGAGGCTTGTCATGTGATGCCTATACAGCATGCTAAGCTATGGGATAGACGACAATGAAGTGATGTGTCTGAAGTTTTGGAGTTTCCAGTAAATTGCATTTAACTTTCATTTTGTATAACTTTGTAATGTTTTGTTGAAGCCCAATTAACTAAGCGTTTTTATAAAATGAATACTAATCAAATTCAGAGATAGACCGTAATTGGCAACACTCATTTTCTTGTATGCAGATAAGTTGGTTTGCCTTTGCAGTAAGGCAAAATGTAAGTAATTAATTTGTACATTAGACGTATACTCACATGACCTCCCTGAGCTATGCGGATGCCGTTGCGCAAGCCACTATGTATCTGGCCCATATGTACTACGCCTGTGACCCCAACTATCTCCAAATTGCCGTCATAGTGGGTAGGTTTGTTGAACTGGTCCTCTCTCTCAGGTCCCCAAGGGTTGGCACCTGATGCCCAGCTAATGACAGAAAAATACTTATTAGAAATTGAAATATTGACAATAGAAAACTAATAGTGAGAAATAGTCAGGATAGATACTTGTTGTTGCTATTCCCTGCTGTGGAGTTATTCACTCTTGTCGGCCAATGCCAGTCTTATGAACTTGTATGACTGTTTAAGCTGTCCATAGAGGATGTTGTGGGTTGGTTTCAGTGGGAAGCAGGTCTGCCTTGCTACCATGAGCGCAGGACATTCCAAGAGGAGGTGAGAGGTTATTTCATATGGGTAGTCGCAGTGCCTGTAGTTGGGTGGATGAGCAGGGTGGAGGGAGAGATAGAGAGAGAGAGAGAGAGAGAGAGAGAGATAGAGAGAGAGAGAGAGTGAGAGAGAGAGAGAGAGAGAGTGAGTAAGACAGCAAAAGTTGCTACAGTGTTCTTTATGGAAAAAATTTAATAGGACTGGCATTATGAACACTGAAAGCGGAAGAAGAAGAGGGAAGGACCACAATTTGTTGTGGCATAATCATTATCCTGTCTCACCTGAGTATATTTAGAATGATGATCCCCTCCACCGGGGGCAGGTCTATGGGTTTGCCATCTACCTCCACCTTGATGTTCTTGTACAGGTCTTTACACGATTTACGGTTCACCATTTTACGCAGGGCCATCTTCAGGTAAACACCCTTGTTGTGGAACCTGCGAGCAAAACAGAATTAGGAGACATGTAAAATAGATTGTGAAAATGTTAAAATTTATCCGGTATGATTTTCTTTGTGAGGAGAACAAATGAAAAAGATATTATCTTGTCTTACAAACATGCATTTAAAACATATACTTTATAGTTTCTTTCTCACTCATTATTGAGGTTGAAGATGGAAGGTGTGATGGTGATCAATACTACAAAACACTCAAAAGACAATATTAGGTACCTGGTAATGTAATATAACAGACATCAATAAAAGTGTTAAATCTGCTGTAAAAAGGTAGTCAGTGGGCTTTAATACAGTGGTCAAGAAGCTAGTTTCTTGTCCCAAGTATGAAGTGACCAAGCTTAGAATAAAAAATATTCTAGTCTGACGTGAGACATGAAGCTTCTCAAAGTGTTGTAAGTGCATTCAGAGACTGTCCCAGGTTGCAGAGCTAGCCTGCCATGGCTCTGTAGGCCTATTAGACCACTTGAAGAGTGAATAATTCATAACTTGTGCCTGATCGCAACAACAACAACATGAACATGTCTCTGATAGGACAGACAAGATCTGATGGCAAACAAAGTCTTACCTGCTGTTGAACTTGTCTGGCTTCTCCTCGCGGGCCATATGGAAGTCTAAGCTGAGCTCGGCGTCAATCCCTATGCCAAAGTAATTGTTCATGACAAAAATGCTGGTCGGGTCTTCCGTAGTGTTTGCACTGTTGGTGTCATTGGCGATGGCCATCTTGGTCTCATCCTGCTCCTTCTCATTGGGGTGGAAGATGACAGTCCATCTGGAAACACAAGTCAAGTTCATCGTTAGAAGTTCATACTTTGAAACTATTAGACAATTTTTTTTACTTCTGTAGCAAATTGATTTCAGGCTTAATTTAAAACAAATAAAAACAAAACAAAAAACAAATATTTCCAGCATTTACTTTTCAAAATGAGGGCCCAAACACATATAAAATTATTGTTTAGAGCACATTTGATTCTCACAAAAGAAGCAGTCTTAAATTTTGATTTTGGGATATTAAATATTATTCAATGTTGTCTGGATTCTTAAAAATTGTAGTGTTACACACTGCTATCTAAACATTGGGGAGGATTTGAGACCATCCACAGATATGATGAAGACTAAATTTACTCGGAAGTGTAACCAAACAATTTTTTTTTTCAGGCCCTGGTATCCTTGATAGGTGGGACCGAGGACCTACTAGTCGTCTCGGATAAGGACGATAAACTTGGACGTCCCGTTTGCATGTTGCGCACGTTAAGGATCCCTTGGTAGTTTGAAATCGATGAAGAGAAGGGTAGTTATGGCTGCTGTCTGGGAAAAATTCAAAATTTAACCCCATCATAACCCCCCCCCAAAACAAAAAAAAGACAAAGAAAATGGTCTTGTGAGATTTGTGGCGACTGTGTGTTGGCTTCAGCGAAAAGCGGAGCTTATAAAACTAAAGCAAATATCCCTGAGAAGGGATGAATACAGTATACAAACAAAGAAACAAATATAAGTGTCAAAGTGACAAAGGCACCTGTCAAGTTTGATCTCCTCTGCGTCAATGACATCTCTGAGCAAGTTCAAAGGGTCCTCACCACCCGTGTACCCCGGGCCCCAACGCAGCACACGTGCAAGATCATTGCCTGAAATAAAAAAGAGAAATGTAGAAAGTACATAGACTAAGTAAATCTTCATTGTCTCTAGATTTCAGTCTGATATAGACCATCATATATTGTCAGCATTTTATTTGCTAACTGATTAACTGTGTCATCATCATCATCATAATCATCATCCAATACACCCAGTGGTGTGTAGGGCAGCAATAAAAGCTTTCCACCTCTGCCTATCCTGGGCCAGTTTAGTCAAGGATCGCCACGAGTGCTTTATGGCTTTCATCTCGTTTTCTACGGTTCTTGATTAACTGTGTAACACTCAGGTAATATGATTGAGCATATGTTTTACATCTGAAATGCGCACAAGAAATGTAATACATTTTATTTATTATTTTTTTTATCCCTTGGCCATCCTATCATTTGACCCTTGTTGGTTAGTAGCAATTTATTTGTTTTAGTGCGACACATGCTACTAATCATGATGTTTGTTATCTTTCTGATGCTTTCGAAATTATCATTATTATTATTTTACAATCCAGAGTGTACTGACCAGTGCCCAGTGGTACAATAGCCATTGGGGGAGACTGGCACTCAGCATCTTGTCCCACATTGTCCAGACATGAGAGCACCCAGCCCACTGTACCGTCCCCTCCACACACTAGGATCTTGTAGTAAGGGATGTTGCGGAAAACATACAACCTGGAAGAAAAAGTAATAATAATAATAATACACAGCATTTATATTGCGCATTTCCATTCACATGAATGTGCATTACAATCAATTAATACAGAATAGACAAGTCACTAACACATGTACATGACAGGACATGTATATAATATGATCTTCTTCTGTAACAAAAAGATAGTCTTCTTACTGGAAGAAACAATATTTAAAGAGTCTGTTTTCTGTTAGTATTAGTTTCACACTAGATGTAGTAAAATCTTTTAAAATTTAGAAGAAAACATTACGAAATTTTAAAAACTGAAAGTTACATGAATTTTATTTAAACCTCCAAATGGTCAGATACCCTTTCTAGGGTAGCATTGTGTATGTATCTTATTGTAACATGGAACACAAGCGTTGAAATTGAAACCTTTTTTTAATATCTGTTGACTAATAGGCGCTGTGCTCTGTGGCAACTGATGTGTTGGCTTCAGCAAAAAGTGGAGCTCATAACACTCAGGCAAATTTTCCCGGAGAAGATGTGACGACAGTATAAATCAAATTATACTGTATCATCGATTTGGATTTGAGAGTATTTTTTTATCCACCACCATGGGTACTCTTAGAAAAGGTATTTTGTCACAACTTTCTCACCTCACCCAGGTGTAAAATGGGTACCCGACTATAGACAGTGAGAGATCTTGTTAGTATGTTGGTATGAATGAGCACTGGGCGCTGACCAAGGCAGCACTACCAGCATGCCTCCCAGGAGGTTGAGAGGGCTCTGGAATTCATCAGGTCTGTCGGGGTAAAAGTGGCTGTAAAGCGCTTTGAGCTTGCCGTGGAGCGGGGAGAAGCGTTATATAAATGCTGTCTATATTATTATTATCATTATTACTATTATTATTATTATTATTATTATTATTATTATTATTATTATTATTATTATTATTATTATTATTATTAATGAAAACACAGCCTACCCTGGTAGAGGTCCTCCATTCTCCAGATTGAAGACCTGATGTGGGTTGAGAAGTTTTCGGAAGGATGTGATGAGGTCTAGACCCTGACAACCCCCAGACTTGACATTGACAAAAATCATCAGAGGCTTCACATAGTCTGGGATCATGTGGGGCTGGGGGAGGGGGTACACACATCACATCAGTTACTTGACTATGAACTATACTGTCTAAAAACAAGAAAAGCATATTACCATCTTACAATGTATTCAACTCATCGTAAATTTGAACATCGACAAACAAAATCACTGAAACTTTGTGTCATTTTTAGTGGACTTTGTTGATCGTTTTTGTCATGTTTGACAGAAAGAAGAAGGAAGCACGTTGGAACAATCCATTTTAGGCATTGTTGTCTCCCTTTGTACTTTGTTTTCCATCTTTAGTAAGAGTGTCAAATCAAGGTATGCGTTTCTTTTTTTTCAACAGTGAATACATGTTCTTTGACTGAGAGGTAAATATACATAGACAAAATAAATGTACTATTATGGGAAAATTCTGGATTACTTTATTTGGTTTAATTCTTGTAAATTTGATGCAAATCAAGTTCGTAAAAACTTAGAGGTAGTCATAGTCTACGACCACAGACTAATTGAAGTTGAAGGCTGTTCATTCAGTAATAAGATTAAGGAAGGAAATCAAGATATGGAAGGAACTTAACTGTATGCTCTGAGGCAGTAAAGCAAGGACTTGATTTTCGTCATTAAAATACATGGATTATAGCAGTAAATTGAAGATTTAGCTAAAAGTCTGCTATACTATAGAAGAGAACTATCTGAATCAAGCATTAGGAGTTTTAATACAAAGAAGGAGGTTACCTGTATGTTCGGAAGCAGTAAAGCAAAGACTTGATTTTCGTCATTAAAATACATGGGTTATAGAAGCCATAAATTAAAGATTTAGCTCAAAGTCTGCTATACTATCTATACTATAGGAGTTTCAATACAAAGAAGGAAGTTACCTGTATGTTCGGAAGCAGTAAAGCTAAGATTTGCTTGTCATCAAATGTGGATTCTTGCAATATATTGAAGACAGTGGTGGCGATTTCAGGTATGGTATAGATTAACACAAGAGATCCATATTCATAGTAGATCCCATCAAACCTCTCCCATTTGTTTTCTGAGGGGGAAAATAAGAATGCAAATTTGAACAGCAATAACAATATGGATTGTAAATAGATAAAACCAGTATTTGACATCACCCAAACAGACCTGCTGCAGCATGCAATTATTGGTATTTCTATCATCATCATCATCATCATCATCATCATCATCATCATCATCATCATCATCATTACTATCATTATCATTACTAGTGGTTAGCCCATTCTACGAATAGCAGAGTATCCCCTGCCCCTGCCCCCACCCCCGGCCCCACCTCCGGCCCCTTATCGCCTCATTTTACTTAAAACGATTGAGATACTCAAATGAT
>JAUELK010138882.1:0-11490 GCA_031471215.1 Gastropteron pacificum
CCCCCCCCCCCCCCAGCAAGAGGATATGTCCATATATTTGCCTAGATTCTTTTCACATCACAAGTAATGTTTCCGGATGCTTGTTACTGCAACCTACGTATTGCTTATTTCCATATTTTTTAAAAACCTCAGAATTGAGAAGAGTGTTCTTTTCCTCCATTGTTTCAGTGAGCACCCTGTGGTCGAGCAAGTGGCAAACCTCCCGCCCAGCAGACCCCTTACACCCACAGAGCAGATGGACATCATGGCTGCCATTGAGACAGAAAAGACTAGAGACATCAAAGACCCAACAGACAGAGACTTGGAGGTTGGAAATTTACTTTTGTGTGTTAGATCCTCCCCTTTTTTTCAAAAAAAAAGGGAATTCAATAGGAGGACATTTTTTGTGTGTGAAGAAATGTAATTGCTATGTTACTACACAATTTGATTGCTTATCACCTTAGATTTTGCCTTTGTCAGAAGCAAATATTATCTTTGTATATCCAACTGTTTCTTAACTCTATTGGTGTTTTAAGCCAGGAAGACATATACTGATCATTAATCATTTTCATTTCTCTTGATTTTCAAAATGTTGTTGTGATATGAAAATGTACCGTTTTCTATCAGTTTTTTTAGCTAAAATATATCATAGAGTGCACACCTCGTAATCAGCTTCAAACACCCTACAGTGGCAATAGCTTGATTAAACCACGAAAGCTAATAACATCATGTTTTCTTTTTCTCCAGCGCTACTACTACTATATCCGTAAGGGTATCAGTGTCAACATGCTGGCTCCGCAGCCCACTGATCAGCTGCGAAACATTGAGAGCCTCGTGCCTAACCCACTTCTGGTGGCCAGACACTTGCAGGGCATGAACGACAAGCTCAAAGAAGAGGTAGCCAAAGACTACGAGATGAGTTGCCGCAAGTGTATTGGTAAGTGTACTGTTTTATATCAGTGAAAAAGCTAATTTGTGAGATTCTCTATCTAATCTGAGGTTGTCTTTGGTGATTCCAAAATCTTGCATAATAGGCTATCAGAAAATGAATAGGGTAAAAAAGATGACAACAAAAACATGTTTTGATGGAAGAAAGTTATTTGAGAAGTACACACATGATTGAAAGTACCCATTTGCATTGGAATCACTGCAAGGAAGCAAGTGACTGTTATATTCTAAAATTTTGATTTTTTAAAGGAAATGTTTGCCAAACAAAGACAATTAGAAAGGTTTAATTGGTTCATAGCTATTGACGACTGTTTTTCTTTTGTTTAAGTTTTTCAATGTTTGGAATTCATTCACAGTGGACTATGTACTACAAGAAAGAACAGAGAAGAATCGGCTTCACATTGAGTCCACACCAAAACCATTCCCTCAAAAGTGAGTACTATGCTATGATGAATGAAAATGCAATTGGTCTGAATTTTGTATTTTCCAGCTTAATTTGTAATTGCTCTGTATACATGATGAAAATCACTTTGTGTTCAGTTTAGCTAGTGAAAGTTTGCACTGTCCTATAATTCCTCCCCTTTTCTTTACCTCTTTTGCCAGAGTGATCCGAGCTCCCGTTCCCTGGCATAACAACTATTCCGTCAAGAAGTCTTTCAACGAGGGTCACTTGTTTATCACCAATCCTATCATGCTCAAGCTGCAACACCTTTGGTATAACGAGTAAGTACAACCAATTATTCTAAAACATTAGTATATTAAATGGAGAACAAAAGGCATGTTTTTTTACATTTGAAAATAAGGACATGAAAGCTTATCAAACATGAGCTTTTCTTTCAAGTATTCAACTTGTCTTTCACACTTTCAGTGTCAAGTCCTTTCAGTCGAAATGAAGATTTCAATTCAGGAGTAAGAAATAAATAAATTGACAGTATTAAATTTGTTTCTGGCACTGAAGATGAAATGACGTTTGAACATTGTGTCAGTGCAGTGAAAACAATATGTTGCCCCAGACAACATCACAGTTATATTTGTTGAACACTTTACTAAGTATTGTAACTTTCTCTTCCTCAGGTTCTGCCACTTGCGCTTTGTGAAGTTGGAAAATTTATTGGAAGCAGACCTTCCTCTACTTCCAAATGAATTTGAATCCCTTGTCAAGACGCAGTGTTGGGAAGCACATGAGCTGCTTAGAAAGTCGTGAGTATTTGTTTTTTTTTCTTTTGTGTTGTTCACTTTGTAGCAACTTGAAATAGAAAATAAAGCATTTAACTGCTCATGTAATTTGGATGTGGTAAATCAAGTTTAGAATTAAGAGAAGATGTTCCTGTGACGCATGATGCATATATACAAACTACCTATGTCA
This sequence comes from Gastropteron pacificum, assembly GCA_031471215.1. Taxonomy (NCBI): domain Eukaryota; kingdom Metazoa; phylum Mollusca; class Gastropoda; order Cephalaspidea; family Gastropteridae; genus Gastropteron; species Gastropteron pacificum. The sequence goes on from JAUELK010138882.1 coordinate 2,294, forward strand.
ATGCTTTTGGGACTCAATTAGGTATTTTCATTCTGGGGGCATGACAGTGTTGTTTTTGTGTGACTATGTGAAAGGTGACTGTTCAATCCAATTGATCAATGACTTTTCTTTTAAAAAATAAAAAGATACCAAAAGTCGTGCTAGTGATCATAGTCCAGCTGAAAAATTCATTCTATCAGACTATAACTTGGAGGTTGGTTACATCTGTTACTCTAGGTCGTGTTACTTTGTGAAAACACTTTATTCACAATGAGTTCCCTCCTCAGCTGGATCCCTACTTGTGCCAAAATGTTTGTGGATCACAAGGACTTGTGGCAGGATTTGGTTCCCCCAGGGGAACATGACAGCACAGATCTGATTCAGGAGTTCTTCTCCTGTGTCTCATCGCTCATGTCACTGCAGCTAAGAAAAATGGTGGTGAACTCGCTCGCAGATTTCCTTGATTTTTTCAAACTTCATGAGGTGAGGCCTGTCGTGTGTATATTTTTTTTCTTCTTACTTTATGGTTGTTGGTACTATGTTCCGCTATGATAATCTTCATTTTGAGTATTGAAGAAATGAGTTTTAACAAAGAATATTTATAAAGTACCCCAGAATGCATATTTCCCCATCCAGCTGCAACAAGTTAGCTCAATTTATTTAAAGTTTGATTAAGTTGGGTTTTTTAATTCGATTTTTAGCTTTCTTCGTAACTGTCAATGATGATAACCATTTCCTCAATCATTATCTGGCATCTTTAACTACACTACTGCCTGCATACTTCACTCCTGTTGACTTTTTCTTTCCTTGCAGGCTGGCAATGACTTTGGAGACCACTATGATGAGTTGGCATATGTTAACAAGCAGATCATGATTATCAAGTTGACCATTGAAGAGCCAAAGATCGTCTTTGAACCTCCCTTCAGGGAGCTCAGAGACATCATTCTCAGGTGTTTCTCTGAAATCATCGCCAGTGGTGAAGGACTTACCAGGGTAGGTTGGAACTCGCTTTTCCACTATGATTTCAATCAAATGTTTCATGGCCAATGTGTATGAACTGTTTGTATTCTCATCAAGAGGTGGTACAGTTTTATGTCTCGTCCATCACCAGAATTGATTTGGCACTTTAAAAAATATGATTAAAGACATTATGCCACATAAATAGTTTATGCTTTCCACAATTCTATAAAACTGATATATTGTATGTTGTGCTATTTTGTGACAAATGTACAACGTTTTTTTCCCCCCCCCCCCCCCCCCCCCCCCCAGAAAAAAATATAACAAAGATATATTTTAGCATGCATTTTCAAAATAAAATGAAAATTGTGTCTACTAATGTGTAAATCAGAAAAGCTTTCTTTTTTTTTTTGAGTTTGTTTTTGTTTGAGATTATGATTATAAGTGTACTCCTAATGTGTTTAATTTAGGGAATGTACAGATTAATTAATCAACATAAACAGATTTTGCATTTGTTTGAGATTTAGTACTTTGGATGAGATGTTGTTCATGTGTCCTAGATGACTTTTTAATAAAGCCTGCAAATGTTTCTCTCAGGTGGAATGTGAGATTTTCCCTGACATGCGAGGACAGCGACTGTTACTTCGTTCTGTGAAGATTGAAGAGAGCCTGGTCACAGACTTTGTGGACCAGGCCATGGAGATTTTCAAGAACAACACAATCGGCCCAACAAAGTGAGACATTACTGGTCTATTATTCGCCATTGCCTTCATTGTAATCATCATAGTCAGTATCATCAATGGCAGCAGCAGCTGCAGCATATGTAATAGATGTTAGTTTTTATCTGCTCCTATGCATAACATTCATATTTAAACCTCACTGTTCTTATCACTGCAGATAACTAATTTTATGGTATTTCTGTTTCAGGTACTTGAATGTTTACAAGAAGTATGCTGACTTGCTCAACAACAAGGCAGATCAAGACATCTCTGCCTTCTTGAGAGAAAGTCACTCTATTTCTGCATTCAAAAACGTAGGTAGCCATGCAGTCAGTGTTTCAGGTGGCCAAATAGTCAGTGTGTCAACCTCTAGAGTTTAAGGCTTTGGGCTTGAGTTTGATGACTGGATTAAGGTTAGAGATTGTTTTTCAACTCACACTAGGTGTAGGCCGACTCTTGGGAAAAAAAGCACTTTACAACAAAATTCCTTATCATAACTGTCAGGAGATTGTAGACAGTGGAAGATACTGTAGATGTACGATACCAATGTATACCTCCTGGGAGTCTCAGATGGTGTTGAAATGCAGTAGTGTGGGCATTGACACCATTTGGGTGGGTAGTAAGTGTATACATGTAGTAAGTGTACACGAAAGGCAGCGATTATCAATTAATGAGAACTCCTTTGATCGAGAATAGGACATTCATATAATCTCAATGAAAACAAGAAAAACAAGATAAAGAGAAAAATTCAAAAAGTGGCACAAGCATTGACAATTAAAACAACAAAAAAGATAATCCAATTTACTGAAGAAATTTGTTTGCATCTTCAGAAAATTGACTCCTACCAAGCCCTTAAGGACGAAATAGCACTGCTGCGCATCACAGCGCCGTGCCGCATGTTCACCCTGGACTGTGTACAGTTCAATGCAGAGATGTGCATGCGGGCACAGCGCCTTAAGGACAGACTGGTGCTCTTCGAGATTGATGAGAATCGGGATCTCAACAGAGCGTAAGTTTCTGATCCTTTTTTCCATAAACAACTCAAGTGAATAGAACCATCACAACCTTTTTTTCCTTCTTATTCATGCTCACTTAAAATTAATTTGACTTGCTTTGAGCTTTAACTGGTAGAAAGCTTGGGAGGTTTGTTTGCTCTCGTACTGATTGCAGGTTTTTCTTTATTTCACCATATTCAAAAGTGTGGGTTGGGAAGCAACATTTGTTGTTCTCACTCACTCACTCACTGTACAGCATCAGTCTCTCGAATGTTGGCTGCCCGCACTGCTTGGTATACTACACCATGCCAGTCTTGTCTTCTGTCCACGGTGTTGAAAATCTTAGGGCTGGCTTGTTTTAGTTATTGTTAAATTTGTCTAGTTGGCATAAAATCCAGTACATTCTGAATAACATTTCAACAATGAGGGTTGTTGAAAATAAGGTCTGTGCATTCATATTCAAACATTTTGTGTTCTCATCTGTTCAGCCTCTGCCGCCGCTATGAAGAGATTCAGGACAGGGTTCAAATCATACCAGAATCTACCAAGGACTTGGTGGACCTGCAAGACTTTTTGAAAACTGTAAGGATTACTGTTGTCCCATTTGCTTTGGAAAACGTTCAACAGTTGTTTGTTAGTTTCTTAAGGACGGTTTCATGATAAATTTGAAATGTAGTAGTAGATTAAGTAGAGCCTATGTCGAAAAGAAATCTTATTTACATTTTTACTCCTTTGGTAGCTGAAATTCACATTAGTTGTAATTGACAATGAGTAGGCCTATTCTCAAAAATTACATGCATACTTGCCTTAAGAATAGAGAAACTTTCCTAACATGATCTTATTAAAACAAATGAATTTATTTAATCATGTTTCTTGCTGAAAATGTTACCATGTGTTTCGTTGTGTCTCCTTCCAGTCCAATGACATCACTATCTTCAAGTTGCTTGATGAAGTTGAGGAAGCCGGGAACCGTTTGAAATTCCTCCTGGACTACGCTGATTTCCCTCGTGAGTTCACTAAAAACCCTTGTATCTTTGTGGTGTTTTTTTTCTTACTCTAGATTTATAAAAGGTCTTTAACATGCTCTCAATTCCTCTGTACTCTGTATTGTCAACTTGGTTGAGATCAATTGCAAGGCCCTGTGTACGCAGAAAGTCCGCTTTGACAACTTCACTCCATATCATTCTTCACTGAACTGAATGAATAAGGCCTACATTGTTACAATACAGGTTGTAAGTTGTATAGACTACAGACATTACATTGTTACCATACAGGTTATGTGCTGTTCTTCATTTAAAAAATGCAATGTAGATAAGACTGGTAAGGAAACTTGATGCTTCTATCTATGTCCATTCTAGCTAATGATGCTTTCCTTTTGGTCTATTCTCATTAAGAAATCAATCACTACTATGTTGCTGTCTTTAAAAGGAATTACCAAAGAAAATTATAACTGTGGTACATTTTCAGAGGAAGACATAAAGCTGAACACGATCACGTTCCACTGGCCGAGTCAGATAAGCACCATCTTAGACCACAGTCAGGGACGGATCATGAACAAGAGGGATCAAATCGAGGAAGAGCTTAAAAAGCGAGTTGTTGTCTTCGAAGAGAAGATCGAAGCCTATGGCAAAGAAGTCGATAGCTTCAGGAAGAAAGAGGTAAGCTGTGGTATTGATGCTGGATTTGACAATCTGTTTTTCGCATACTTTCACAATTCTGAAATTATAGGTGCACCTACTTTCTTAAATAATTCCCATGCACTATTATTTGAAGGGACTAATTGATCATTGCACAAGCTGAATCAGGATGATTTCCCCAGCGCATGACAATAATAATCAACTTCCACATTTAACAAATAAATGGGTCTTAAAGAAATTGGTAATTGTCAAGTTATGTCTATGGCTATGAAGTTTCCAAGTTCCCCCTGAAACGTAAATTGAAAGTTATAATGATTAACTGTTATTTTTTATTTGTATTTTTACTTTTTTTTCTGTTATTCAGGTATCATCATTTCCTATCTCTGTTTTTACAGTTCATGAACCAGGAAGAGATGAAGAACAACGTCGAGGTGCTGAGTCGCCTTCAAGTGAACCTGGAAGCTGCCAGAGATGAGCTGGAAGGCCTTCAGGATGAGGAGCGCCTCCTGGAATGGGAGGTGACAGAATTCCCTCAGTTCAACACCATGTTCACTTTGAAGGAGCCTTACGACAAGCTATGGAGGACTGCTTACAACTTCCACACCAAGAACGAAGCCTGGACAAATGGTAGGATATTAATAATATTTGAATTGTTTGATGCATTCAATTCAAGTGCAATAAGAAGAAAAAAAAATTGAAAAGAAAATGCTCAGAAAATAATTCATAAAGAGATTTGGAAAAATACTTGTCACAGTTTAGAAGTAGGAATAGGTTGTATGGTTATGTAAATATTGTTGTCAAGCAAAAGTATGATTGCATTAGTTAGTTCAATTTTCTTGACTGAGTTTTGCTTCCAACTTCAATAGAATACTTCAGTACAAATTGTCTGATGACTTATTAGGAAAATAATCATGATTGAGGTTTATGTATAACTTTCACATTTACCCTTTCTTCCTCTGTAATCATGTATCATACTGCCAGCACAACTAATGAGGATTACTTTATCTCTCCCATCCAGGACCTTTCAAAGATCTTAACTCTGAGGAGATTGAGAATGACGTTGGAGAGATGTGGCGTACCATGTACAAACTGACCAAGTCATTCTCAGACCAGCCCGGCCCTCGCCACATCGCAACCACAGTGAAGACTAAGATTGACAAGTTCAAGAACAACATGCCCATCCTGCAGACTGTCTGCAACCCTGGCATCAGGGACAGGCATTGGGACCAGGTGAGGACACATGGTTACATAATTATATATAAGTTTTCAAGCATGCAATAATGAGAGAAGATTGGTATTTTACTTAACCCTTTTCTGTTAGCTTAGAGAAATAAAACGTTTACAGTGTCATTAAGAACTTTTAGAGTTTATAGTAGGTTACCATATGAAGAATATGTGTTCATCCAGGAATTACAGTTAATATGTAAGAAAGATGTTTTCGACACAAAGATCAGTAAATTAAGATTAATTATTTATTTCAATTTGAAAGCCTCTGCAGTTCCTTCTTTATCTTTTTTTACATTTTTTAACATGCGTGCAATCGATGTTTAACATCTATGACTTCTGAATTAATGTTTGTCAATTGAGTTTATATACAAGCATCTACAATCTCAAGACTAGGGAGTGAGTCAAAATAAATGTACATTGTTAGCAGAACTTTTCAACGTTCAAATGAAAGCATAATGTTAACAAACTATCTAACCTTGCACTAAAATGGCCCCTGGCACTGCTTTTGTCCTTCAGATGAGTGACATTGTTGGCTTTGACATCCGGCCTAAGGAAGACACGTCACTGGCCCAGATGCTGGAGTATGGACTGCACAAACACCTGGCCAAGTGAGTTTTCTTGGCAAACTGGCTTCTTCATTGCTAACTGTCTCATTGGATTAGGCCTATACTGGTTACAGAGTCTGCTTTTTTCCTGGTCAATTGATAGACCCTGATAGTCAGACATTTCAGAAAGCTTTCAGATTTCATCTTAATGATCCCATTTTTTTAAAACATTAGAATGACTGATCTGAGAAGAATATCCCTTTTTATAAAAATTTGTTGAAATACACTTTCTTCATTGCATCTGCAGAAGAGTTGACAAGGCTTTAATGGCAAATGGTTGTTTTTTTTCATATTAATTTTGTTTTCAGCATCATATGCTCTCCCTAGTGGGGCTACAAGGATTGAGGTGATGTAAGGTGAGGTGGAAATTGATCTAAAAGTGTAAATAGGTTTTGTCTAGATTTGTTCATCACTGTTGATGTGTTGTTGTCTAGATTTGTTCATCACTTTTGGTGTGTTGTGTCCTCAGACTAGAGGAAATTGGAGCCAGCGCAGCCAAGGAATACTCTCTGGAGAAAGCCCTGACCAAGATGAAGGTAGACTGGAAGGACCTCAAGTTTGAACTGATTCCATACAGAGACACAGTGAGTTGTCACTATGTACAGATTTTGGCCTTCAAATTAAATATGTTTTCTAGTTTTCTTTCATTATTCACTTGTTTTCAGGTTTATCCAGATTTGTCAGGTTTTTATTCCTACTCATGGAATTTTTACCTTTGTTTTTTTGGCGTAATCTCAACTGAGATGAAGGGAACCATCGCAATTTCAAATGAAAAGAAGAGAAAAATTGGACATGAGGTAGGATGTCAGTGTGCAGTAATACGAAAATACAAAGCATTGAAAAACATTTGAATCTGTAGCTTTGACACCAAATCAATTTACATGTTCATATACATCATAGAGTGAGCTATAACACCTTACCTGTGGTGCAGCAGTTGATATCCCATTGTTTGCGTGTGCCCAGGGTGTGTGCATCTTGAGTGCTCTGGATGATATCCAGGCCTTGCTGGACGACAACATTGTGAAGGCCCAGACCATGCGAGGATCACCTTTTATCAAACCATTCGAGACAGAGATGAAGGAATGGGAGGAGAAACTGGTCCTCATGCAAGACATCATTGACGAGTGGCTCAAGGTATTATTTCCTAATTATTTGTTTTCCCATTGCAAGGAATTTGGCCCTAGTGTTAAATGAGCTTTCCTTTTCCTAAGTGGGTAGGGGGTGGTGGATTCTTCTAGCATTTCTGCAATATGTGTTCACGTCAGTTTGTGTGTCCGTCCATTTGAACAAATGCCTACATGATTGTGTGCTTTAGTGTGAATATTTGAGCATCTAATATACATGATGAATGACTCAAAAGTTTATGAACAGCTGATGCAATGCGATGATGTATCCTCTTTTGTTGAAGTACACATTCTGGGACTTTGATGACATAAGTTTTGACAGCGCATTCCTAGGCTCTTGTTTATTACTTGTCCCATATTTATTTAGTAACTAGGGTTTGATCTGATAGTAGGCCTGCTCTCACATTTGTATCATGTGTATCTTTTATGACATCTACAATCATCTCATCCACAGGTCCAGGCCACCTGGTTGTACTTAGAGCCAATCTTCAGCTCTGAAGACATCATGGCTCAAATGCCTGAGGAAGGCCGCAAATTTGGCATTGTTGACAGTTACTGGCGCGACATCATGTCAGAGACTAGCAAGGTATGTTGGCACCCAGAATTGCCAGTTCAGTGGATTTGTTTTCACTGAGACAGCATGAATGATAGGGCATTGCTTGAGGTGAAGGTGTGTAAAGTGAAATATCAGTGTATACAGAAAAGTAGTTTGATTTGACATGGCCTAATCGAAAGATTGTTGGTTTTGGTAAGGATATGTAAAAGCTTCCAATTTCTTTCAGACTGTTTTTAAACAAAGTCAGTCTTGTCTTAGTTATAGTTATATCAAGACTTATGTTTACAACCTGACTACATGTAAAGTATGCCAATCTATGAGTGAACTTGTATCCAAATACTTAAAATCCAAAAGACCTGATAAGTGAAGGAATATGTGCCTTGTTTTTTTCAATTAAGAATCTAGTAAATGTGATGGACATTTTTACAACATTCCAGGATATATGTTGCCAAAAGTAAAGAGTTTCTTTTGCTTCCCTTCGCCCCAGGATACCAATTGTTTGGTGGCCACAGGGCAGAATAACATGCTGGGTCGCCTCAAGGAGGCCAATGTGCTGCTCGACGACATTCAGAAAGGACTCAACGCCTATCTGGAGAAGAAGAGGCTATTCTTCCCCCGGTAAGACAAACTTGATATGTTTGTGAGGACATAAATTCATTCCACTTGACCATTTATTAGCAATCCTTTTTCTTCCTCTTCTCTCTCTTGTTCATGATTTTGTAACCTTATTGAAAGAGGATGTATTTTGATTATAAAAATATTGCTTGTAGCTTGAAACGTGCATAAACCCTCAATTTGTTTACAAAATGAAAAAAGCTTGAATTATGACAAATTTTTTTGTGTTTCAGATTTTTCTTTCTGTCTAACGACGAGCTGCTGGAAATTCTCTCTGAGACTAAAGACCCATTACGAGTCCAACCTCACCTCAAGAAATGCTTTGAAGGCATCGCCAAGTTGGAGTTTACTGAGAATGAGGAGATCATTGGCATGGTTTCAGCTGAAAACGAAACTGTGCCATTCTCCACCACCATTGTCCCAGCTAAAGCAAAGGTATGTCAATCAAGAAAAAACTCTCCGAGCTTTGTAAAATGGCTATAGGCCTAAGAGTGAGCATTTGTTGTTCAAACTGTAAACTCCCCCTGACAGTTAACTGCAATGATGATGACATTTCTTAATTTGCATTTGTCACTTTTAACACTTAAATCCCTGTTTTTCTCTGAAGCAAGAACTTGAATTGGTTTTGCAAAAGCTGTGTTATTGGTCATTTTTTGTCCAGAATTTAAGGAGAATTGGATAGAATCTCTACCAGAATAAGTAACTATGCTGTGAGGAATGTAGAGTAGATTTACACGGTCCGGACACTTTATCGTCGTTTTCAATCCGGACACTTTCTTGACC
>JAUELK010138992.1:0-11490 GCA_031471215.1 Gastropteron pacificum
GCAGATATTAAAAAGACCTCGAGTGAGGGGAGCCATTCGGCACAAAATTGATCGAATCGTACAGAAAATACAATCTCAAAATCACTCTGCAATCTCGAGAAAAGACCTATTACACGAAGTCACTCGAATCCAGGATGAAGTCCTGGCAATCTATCAAACAAGTGCTGCTATCCTGAAGATATTTCCGATGCCATACAGAGAACAGGAGGAGCAAAATGCAGTGCTTCATTCTTATAAAGAAGCCATTTTTCATTCCCCTAGCAGCAATATTATCCACTTCTTTTTTATTAAAGACTTTACAAAAATGATGAGCCGCAGTCTGGCAGAAATTTCCCAAGAGGAAAACCAAGAAGAACAAATCTATATTTTTCAACAATTTTATCTTTCCAGCAAATTTCATCTCTATTGGATAGACTGTGCTCGCAGGCAACTTTTATAAATCTAAATACCCATTTTTGCTCACTACTGCCTCTCTCGAAGCGAACGATATACATCTGCTCTGTCAAAACAGCTGTAAGAAAAATATTTTTTTTGCATAGACTTCTGCGAGAAGATTCTCTCAAATCAAATTATTATCTTTACAAAAAGTAATCAAGCTGATATTCTATCGATATGCAATAGATTATTATCGTATAGTTTTCACTATAATTACTTTTACTGCATTGTGGTAGATTCGATTTCTTGCTTTAAAATTCACTTTTACACAGCTTCTCAAGCTCTAACGTGTAATGTTTTATTTTTCTTCCATTTTTTTGCTACTGCAATATTTTTGCTATCTATTGCTTCATATCGAGCAAATACATGAATACGAAGTATCGCTGCGTTCTATACTCAATATAGATCTCTAGAGTAATCACTTTTATTCAGCAAGGAGAACATGTCTCTATGGCAATCATTTCCGTTAGAAACTTATATAAAATATTTGGAGGACATCCTAAAAAAGCACTCGCCCTTGTAAAACAAGGAATCGGAAAAACACAGATCCTCAAACAAACTTCTTCGACAGTGGCCATCAATAATGCGACATTTGATATTCAAAAAGGGGAGACCTTTGTTATAATGGGACTTTCTGGTAGTGGAAAGTCAACCATGATTCGCTGCTTAAACCGGCTCATTAGCCCTACTTCTGGTGAGATTTTTATCGACGGGGTAGATATCATGCAGATGAGCAAGGAAGAACTGCGCCAAGTGCGCCGATATAAACTATCTATGGTGTTTCAAAGCTTTGCGCTCATGCCACATTACAATGTCATAGAAAATGTCGAATTCGGTCTAGCGATCAGTGGTGTCTCCAAAGAAGAACGCCAAAAAGCTGCCTTAGAATCTTTAACACTCGTGGGACTCAAAGAGTTTGCACACAGTAAAATTTGGGAACTCTCTGGGGGAATGCAGCAACGTGTAGGACTAGCAAGAGCACTTGCAAATAATCCTGAGGTTCTACTCATGGATGAGGCTTTTAGTGCCTTAGATCCATTGATACGCACTCAAATGCAAGACGAACTTGTAGAACTGCAAAGTAAAATGCACAAAACTATTATTTTTATCACACATGATCTCGATGAAGCATTAAAAATTGGTGACCGGATATTAATCCTAGCACAAGGCGGAGAGATTAGACAAATAGGTACGCCTGAAGAAATTCTATCTGCCCCGGCAGATGATTATGTCAGCAGTTTCACACAGAGTGTCGACCGCACAAAGGTCCTCACAGTCAGTTCTGTAAAACGAAAATTTCCCGCTATTACTCATCCTAGAGATGGAACGCGAGTTGCCGTCCGCCTCATGGAACAGCATAATTTAGAAAACATTTTTGTAATCGATGCAGATAGAAAACTCAAGGGATTAATCCATCTTGATGCTGCAGCAAAACTCGTAAAACAACAAGTGAAGTCTATTCAAAGCATTCTGATCGATAATATTTACACAACTTCTGAGACCACCGTTCTATCCGATTTACTAGTTTCTGCGATTGGCTCGAGCACTCCAATTGCTGTCATAAACGAACATGGAGTTTTTCTTGGCGCCGTTCCAAGAAGTGCCATCATTGCAGAACTCAAAGTGACATCTGATGAAGAAACTACTCCCGTTCGGTTAAATGAGTTTCAAGAACAAGAAGACAAGATTACAATAGATTAACATGTCTGTTTAGTTTAGGAGAAGATTTTCTATGTATTTAGCGAACATATTAGACATAGGCGAAAATTTTGAATACATTATTAACTGGCTTGCCCTGCATATGAAGGGACTAAATGCACTAATCAGCCTGAGCATTCACAGTCTATTAAATACTTTCTCTTTTTTATTTGAACTCATTCCACCATTGGGCTTAATTATATTGTTAACCCTATTGGCATGGCATGTCGCAAAACAATGGCTGGCTATCTTCACCCTACTCGGCTTTCTCCTCATTAGGCATATGGGCTTATGGGAACAAACGATGGACACCATTGGCCTCATACTCACTTCTATCTTTCTAACTTTACTCATCGGGATACCTATTGGCGTTTGGAGTAGTAAAAGTAATATCGCTGCCAAAATCATCAGGCCTATCCTGGACTTTATGCAAACTCTACCTGCCTTTGTTTACTTGATTCCCGCCGTATTATTTTTTAAACTTGGTTCGATCCCAGCAATTGTCGCCACCTTCATCTTTTCGCTTCCGCCCGCAGTGCGAATGACAGATCTCGGAATACGAAGTGTCCCCAAAGAGATCAAAGAGGCGACTTTATCCTTTGGTGCCACTCCTTTACAATTGCTATTTAAAACAGAAATTCCGATTGCCATGAAAACGATTATGGCAGGAGTCAATCAGACCATCATGCTTGCTTTATCTATGGTTGTCATTGCAGGAATGATTGGTGCTGATGGGCTTGGTAATGAAGTGCTAAAAGGAATTACACAGCTACGAATTGGTGTAGGATTTGAGGGTGGTGTAGCTATTGTTATTTTGGCTATTTATCTCGACAGAATTTCCTATTCCTTTGCTACAAAAAAACATACATAGTCAAACTCCCTTCAACAGATCGGCTAGTTGCAGAAAAAAGTAAATCAATATAATACCTATATCAATATGGAGATCCCAATCAATATGAAAATTCAGAAACAGCTAGGTGTATTTTTAATGACTGCTACTCTTCTTGCAGTATATTACTTTACTACTCATCAAGTCGAATCTACAGAAAAGAACCTCGTTTCAGATCAGATAGGCGAAAAAGAAAAGAAAACAGCAAATCTCATCTATGCAAATTGGGAAGAAGGGATTGCATATACACATCTTGCTCAAGTAGTCCTCGAAGAAATGGGATATATTGTCAAACTCTCTGCTGCTGATATCGCTTTAGCTTTTACCGCTATTGCACAAGGAACTCAAGATGCCTTTATGGAGGCCTGGATTCCCGATTTACATAAACCCTTTCTCGAGCAATATCATAATCAAATCTCTGACTTAGGGACTATTTATGAAGGGACGCAAAGTGGTCTCGTTGTTCCCCAATATATGTATGATGCAGGAGTAACTAAAGTATCAGATCTAAAAGATCCTGCAGTGGGCGAGAGATTAGGGTTTAAAATTGTAGGAATTGACTCTGGTGCAGGGATTATGCAAAATGTACAGAATCAATTATTTCCCGAATATGGTCTTGATGATGCAGATTATAAACTGTTATCATCTTCAGCTCCTGCAATGCTCGCTAGTTTAAAACAGGCGATAGAAAATCAAGAATGGATTGTTGTTACTGGTTGGAAACCCCATACAAAGTTTAGCCGATGGGATCTTAAATTTCTCGAACAGGATCAAAAACAGATTTGGAGAACAGGAAAGATCCATATTAAGGGGAGAAAAGACCTAGAGCAAGACAAGCCTGAACTGGCAAAGTTCTTACGAAAGATGCATCTAAAAGATAGCGAATTAACGTCTCTAATGTTAGCTATCAGTGATTCCTCAGACGGTATACAGAAGTCAATTCAGAAATGGAGATCAGAAAATCATCAACTTATTGAAAGTTGGAAAAAATAGAATAAAGATTGTAGTCTATTTATAGAATTGACAAATTCTAAAAATAGACTACAATCTTTTCGAACTTTGTTCCTCTTTATTTATTCTATATAAGTATAAATCTAGACCAAAAGGAGGTATATAATATGGAACAGTATGAACTGACTGTACTGTTTAGTGTACAGGGAGATAAATTTAAAATAGGCATTGAAAAAGTGCAGGGCATCTTTGAAGAGTTCAAATCAAAAGTTCTCAAAGAAGAAGACATGCGTGAAAGAAGTATGGCATATCCTATTCTCAAAGAGAGCTATGGGCATTATTTTTTCTGGGAAATGGAATTGTCCGGTGAGCATGTGCAAGCATTGAAAGATCAATTAGGAGTGAATACATCAATCCTTAGATTTTTATTAATTAAAAAATAACTATTACACCAGGTATATATTTATGGCTGAAGATATCAACAATGCATTTCTGCTAGGGCGACTCACTCGCGATATAGATATTACACATACGGCAAATGGGGCAACTATTGGCCGTATGTCGATAGCGGTAAATCGTAGACGAAAGAATAGCGAACAGCAGTGGGAAGATGAAGTAAATTTCTTCGATTTAAACTTATGGGGACGTAGAGCTGAAGCGCTACAGCCCTATCTCCTGAAAGGAACTCAGATAGCTGTTCAAGGGCAACTAAAACAAGACCGTTGGGAACAAGATGGCCAACGTCGCAGTCGAGTCATAATAGAGCTGAGTAATATACAATTGCTAGGTGGAAGGAATGCTGCAAGCAACCAAAGTATGCCATCTCCTATGCAAGCTAGTAGTAGAGATTCATACACTACCGTATATCCTGTTTCTGACTTAAACAAGCCCCATGCACCTTCAAAACAGACCATAAATGAGACGGGAAAAGTCTATCATAGTAATGATAGCGATCATATAGATCATGACTTTGAGGATGATATCCCTTTTTAAGGTTAAGAGAGTAAAGGAACTTAAAATCTATGAGTACAGAGACTTTTGAAAAAAAAGAAATACCTGAAGAGCAGGGGCAAAAAGGAATGAGTAGTGAAAAAAGCACTACAGAGCCCCCCGTGCGAGAACGACGTCCAAACTTTACAGGCAATGCAGGAGGACGCCGCAAGTTTCAGTTACGACGTAAAATATGTCGTTTTTGTAAAAATACAACGGTTATGAGCTACCGAGAGCCAGAAAGTTTAAAACGCTTTGTCACAGAACGAGGGAAAATCCTGCCTCGTCGCATAACGGGAACTTGTGCAAAACATCAACGAAGTCTAGCATTAGCTGTGAAGCTCGCTCGTGTTTTAGCCCTTTTACCTTTTGTTGCAAAATAACCGATGCGATATAAAAAATATCGTTTCATTCCGATGAGTATGGAGTAAGTCCGCATGAAAATAATTTTAAATAAAGATGTTAAAAACTTGGGAGAAGAGGGAGATGTTCGTGAAGTAAAAGATGGTTATGCTCGGAACTACCTCATACATAGTAAGATTGCAATTCTCTACAATCGACAAAATATCAATAACTTTAAACTAAAATCTAAGGCAATAGCCGCACGTAAAGAAGAGAAACAGACTTTAGCACTCAGCCTAAAGGAACGTCTAGAAAAAGAAATAGAGATTCAAATTACAATGCCATCATCTGAAAATGGTCGGCTATTTGGAGCAGTTACCAGTGCAAGTATTGCAGAGTATCTCTCTCATCATGCTATTGAGGTTGAACGGAAAAGAATAGAAATACCCGGTAAAACGATTAAAAATGTGGGGACTTATCTTGTGAAAGTTCGCCTATACAACCAGCAAGTTGCACATATTAAGTTAACTATTGCGAAGCAAGAAGATGAAAAAGCAATGCAGACAGCTGCAGAACCAGTGCTGGCTCAGCCAGAAGAAATACAACTTCCTGAGGAAGCAAATTCACTAAATACCGAAACAGAAAAAGATTCAATCTCCTAAAAAAGGGAATAAAAACGAACCCTACTCTACTGTTAATTCAGAATAGGGATCGTTTTTTAAAGAAAAGTTGCGATGGGAGATCTGGATGAATCAAAAAAGAATACTGAAGCAGACAGTCTAGAAAAATTAGATCCATATCTGGAACCTACACCAGAGGAAAAATTAAAATTAGAAAAAGAAATAGCATTAGATAGCAGAAATAATTTTAACGGACAAAGAGATTTACCGCCCCTAACATCAACAAATCTACAGAATCTTCCCCATCTACCGCCCTATGATCTAGAATTAGAGCGATCTACTCTAGGGGCACTACTCTTTAATTCAAGCGTTGATCAACGAGACGAATTCTTTGGCGCACTTTTTGAACATGATTTTTTTAAGCATGCACACCAAATGATTTTTCTTGTGATTGGAGAATTGCACCAAAAGATCCAAGTGATCGACTTAAGTACACTTACTGAAGAGCTCCACTCTAGAGGACTCCTCTCTAACGTAGGGGGAGTCTCCTATATTGCGTCTTTGACTTTAAATACTCCAAGTAGTGTTAACCTACCCTATTATGCGCAACAAATCCGTAGCTATAGTATAAGACGTCAAACATTGCTATTGGCACAAGATCTCACACATCAGTCGCACAAGTATGATCTCCCGACAGACCAAATCCTTGCAGATGCAGAACAGCGTATTTTAGCTCTTGCAGAGCAAGGTCACACACAGCATGCATTTTTAGACTCAAAATCTCTTGTTAAGCGTACTTTTGAACTCATTAGCGAACGAAGAAAAAATCAAAATCAATTTACTGGAATCGAATCAGGTTTTATTGACTTAGATCGAATGACCCTCGGTTTCCAAAATTCAGAACTGATTATCATCGGGGCAAGACCATCCGTGGGGAAAACTGCTCTCTCTCTATCAATGGTACTGCATATAGCGGCATTAAAGCGAATTCCCGTAGGAGTTTTTTCTTTAGAAATGAATGGAGTCTCTTTGATGGAGCGATTAATGGCAGCACAAGCTCAAGTAAACTCTCATCACTTGCGCAGCGGTTTGCTTGGACAAAAAGAAATGCACTCACTCGCAGAACAAGTAGAATATCTCTATAAAGCTCCTATATTTATCGATGATACTCCAAACATTCTCTTAATGGATCTGCGCACAAGAGCACGAAGAATGATATATAGACATAATATCAAAATCATTTTTATTGATTACTTGGGCTTAATATCCACCAAGAACTCATCCCAGCCAAGACATGAACAGATGGCAGAAATTAGCATGAATATCAAAGCGCTTGCCCGCGAACTAGAAGTTCCTGTGATTGCTCTGT
The DNA here is from genome assembly GCA_031471215.1 of Gastropteron pacificum. Lineage (NCBI taxonomy): Eukaryota > Metazoa > Mollusca > Gastropoda > Cephalaspidea > Gastropteridae > Gastropteron > Gastropteron pacificum. Next base: position 7,295 of record JAUELK010138992.1, read on the forward strand.
CCCAAGTAGGGAGGCAGACAGAGGGAAAGGCACCGGGTTTAGCTGATTTGCGAGGCTCTGGCGCACTAGAACAAGATGCGGATGTCGTGATGTACTTACATCGAGAACGAGCATCGAATATCTCAGAAAATAACTCTACAGAAGTCAACTACCGTACCGAATTAATTGTTGCAAAACAAAGAAATGGACCTGTGGGGACAGTCAACCTGATGTTTATCCCACAATATGCGAGATTTGTTTCTTTGAATAATAACTCACCAAATTAAAAAGGAAAATAGATATGAACTATACTTCGCAACGCTATAGAAATAATGATATCGTAACAGCAAATCAAGGACAATTAATTGTGATGCTCTATGATGGTTTAATTAAAAACATCGATGATACACTCAAGGAATTTCAACAAGAAAAGCCTCGTCTCGACTATATCCACAATGCCATTCTCAAAGCACAAGAAATTCTCAACCAGTTACAAATATCTTTAGACTTAGAAAATGGTGGCGAGATTAGTAAAAATTTATTTAGCCTCTATCACTTTTTTTCTGAAACTCTGATTAAAGTTAATCTTAAAAAAAACCTAGAATCTTTACCGGAAATTAGAAATCAGATTTTAGAACTTCGCAATGTATGGGCAGAGATACAGTTGGAGCCAACACAAAATAAAACGCATCAATCGGGAATCAATATTTCATCCTAAAAGTATCAATATTGCAGGATCGAATCAGCATCAATTGATACAGCAGTTGTGTGAGTTGTACTGTGTCATATGGTCACTATAAGCTAATAAGCGACAAATAATGTTCATTATGCAAAAAAACAAGGAAAAGCATGTTACAAGTCACAGAAAAATCGAATGTCAATAGATTCCTCTCAGCTAACATAGGATTAGATGCATTACAAATACGAGAGCTACAAATAGAAGATTATCACCATGGTTATCGACGCCTATTTTCTACTCTGACAAACTGTACAGAACTGAGTGAAGAAGATTTTCAACAGATTTTCGACGCTAGGCAATCTAGTAAGTGGTTGACATGGGTTCTCATTCAAAGAGATAAAAAACAAACACAAGCAAATCAATCGAATCAACAATTGATTGCGACGATTAGTTTGCATATAGAGAGAAAGTTTTATCATACTGGGCAAAATGTGGGGCACATTGAAGACCTGATTGTATTGCCCAGATACCAAAATTTACATATCGGAAAGTACTTGCTAGAATTTGTCACCAAAAAATCGCAAGAACTCAATTGCTATAAAGTCATATTAAACTGTAATGAAAATCTAAAAGAATTTTATCAAAAATCTGGAATGGAATATAGTAACATACAAATGGGCAAATACTTTTAACTCTATCTCAGCATAGAGAATTCTAAAACAACTTTACAAAGGCTCACTTTCGGTCCTTTCCTTATCACAACTACACTAGTCTAATTCAGTAAAAAAACACTCTATTGCAATGGTAAGACGAAGGTAGTGTCTCTTTTGAAAACTTCCTAATAACAGATTCCTACGATGTACCTCATCTGTGAAAAACATATACAAAGCGAATAAAACTATTGAAAATCTCTTTTCTTTCTGCTATAAAATGGCAGCATAGAAAAAAGATATTTTCAAAGAAAGTGAAAGGAGTGAGGAGAATGAAACAAGACCCTGTTCTTAGTTTGATAGCATGTCCTGGCGGTGAAGAGTTTGCTCAAAAAATTAATACCCACCTCCAAGCTCGTTTCCAAGAACGTTATCAGTCCAAGGGGGAACAGGAGACTCAGACACCCAATAGTTTTATTATTCCCTGTCATTATACTGTCTTTGCCAATGGCGAATTGAAAGCGAATATAGGCTCCTCAATACGTGGAAAACAAGTTTTTATTATTCAAGATGTTACGAACACTCATGCTATTACAATTAACAATAAAGAGCACCATTTTTCTATCAATGACCATCTTGTTGCCCTATATATCACACTAGATGCTGTTCGCAGCAGCGGACCAGAAAGGATATCGTTAATCCTGCCTTATTTTCCCTATTGTCGACAACATGTTCGTAAGTATCGAGAAGGACTCACTGCTGCTCGTATTTCCAAGCAACTTGAGGATCTTGGTGCTGACCGCATCATTACTTTAGATATCCATTGCAAAGAAATTGAAAATGCATACCACGAAACTCTATTAGAAAATTTACATGCTTCTTACCAGATGATGAAAGAACTCTTATTTAGAGTGACTTTGAAAGAATTAATGGTCGTTTCGCCAGATTTGGGTGCTCTAGGAAGAAATCGTTTTTTTGCAAACGCTTTAGGCTGTCCTCTTGGCACGATCTATAAAGAACGTGACTACACGAAGTCCTCAAAAAATGCAGAAGAAAATAATATCATTCATATGAAGCTTCTAGGATCTGTTCAAGATAAAACGGTCTTTATCTCTGATGACATACTCGATACAGGTGCAACGATTATTCAAGCTCTCCGCATCTTGAAGGAAAATGGAGCCAAAGAAATTCTACTGGGGATTTCCCTACCACTCTTTAATGGGAATGCGATTGAGCACTTTGAAAAAGCATATGAAGAGGGCTTATTTTCTTATCTCATTGGAACAAATGGGGTCAAACTGAACCAAGAGCTATTTAAAAAAAAATGGTTTATTGAAGCAGATGTGGCAAAATTATTTGCCCAAGTGATCGATTGTATCTATCATAATAATTCTGTAACGAAGCTACTCGATAACCGTGAGATGGTGTCTCGATTATTTTCAAAGTACCCTCAATTGAATGAAAAAAATCAATAATCAGTAAAGCATCTTACAAAATAACGGACTCTATCGCTTCATGATCCTAAAATAATCATATGATATTAACTTGTGATGTTGGGAGTTCTTTTACCAAAGTAGCACTACTCTGCAACCCAGACGAAAAACATCGCTTTTTGGAGCATCGTACAAACATCGTCTATTTTTGCCATAAAAAGTACTTGCCGCTAGAAAAGCAAAATGCAGATGTTTGGAAGATTCTCTTAATGGAAATTGGGAAGATTCTCACTCAGCACAATATACAAAATCTAGAAGCACTCTCTTTTTCTGGGCATGCTCCTAGTTTGATGGCGATTGATCATTCGGGAGAAGTGATTGATATCCCAAATAACCCCATTCACAGGAATCATCCGAATCTTGATTTTTACCGTACTGGAAGGTCTTTCTACCTTCCCTTAGCACGATTGCTATGGAGTCAACTGAGCAAGTCTCAGCGAAAAGAAGTTGCATGTATCATTCCACCAGTAAACTATATGGTATATTGCTTAACTGCTAGATGCACCATGCCAGTCCCTGCAAATACACATGATTTCTTTTGGGACACTCTACCCAATAAGAATTCTCACTTTTATCAGATCGAGAAAGAATTCTTAACCCTCATGCCAGAGTTCACAGAATTCACAGAGTCATCTGGTAGAGTCATTCCATCTGCTGCAAGTAGATATCAACTTCCCATCACATCCATTGGAGCACTTGTGTTTTGTCCTGGTATAGACTTCTATGCTGCAGAAGCAGGTTTGCAATTCCATACAAAACACCTACTGCATAATCGAACAGGAACGTCTGAAGGTTATAATCTATTGCTCCCCTCTTCTCTATTAGAGGAAGCAGGCTCTATCGCAGAGAGGGCACGGCAAAAAGACCTCCAGAAAATAGAAAAGAATATACCGGGACTCTTTCTCCATCCTTCCATCCTCTATCAAGGAATCCAGATATCATATATTCAAGAAAATATTGGGATTCTATTCTATCAACTTTTTCATTTATTTTCTCATGGTTCTCAACAAGTAAGATCCCAACCTCTATATTCTCCCCACTGCGTATCTTCTCTAGAAGATCTCATGGTCCAAACAATTCTCTCAGAAACAAGCCCTGCTTTATTCGATAAGGCCAAAAAATTTGCTATTGAATTTATCCACAAAAAGAAAAGCAACTTAGATTATATTCACTATGTGCAAGAAGAATCTCAAAAGACTTCCTTTCTCACAATAGGTGCATATACACTGCAACTCATCCTTGAATATTTTTTAAAATACAGTAAGAGTATATATACAGTATATCAGATACTAAATGGTTCCCCTATTTCACAGAAAGATGTTCTACTTTCCGGAGGACAATGCTATTGTCCTACATGGTTAGAGTGGAAAGCAAAGGAGAGTCATATGAATATTT
>JAUELK010139103.1:0-11487 GCA_031471215.1 Gastropteron pacificum
CTAATTTCACTAATTACAAAAAGGAGACCGAATGAAGAACTTTGGTGAAAACCGCATCCATTTTGGTGCAGTATTAATGGAGAAGATCTGGCTTTAAGTTCAAAAGTTTGCCTCATATTTATATAGATGAAAAGGTAGGAATCTTATTTCACCAAGCTGATATGTTGTATTTCATCATGAAAAAAACTAGGACCAATATTTTATGTTTTTAATGTTTACCCCGCCTCGGGCTCAGTCTTTCACTTAGTGGGTGGTTTATAAACAAACTTCATTATTACTATAAATTATTTCCACAGATCTCCAACTGAAGCCATTCCGCACAGATGACTACATCACCCGACTGTACTATGAAACGACGCGCTTCACCGCCTTCAGCCATCAGTGGGTGATCCGAGCCAAGATAAACTCGGACAACAAGAACCCCGCCCACACTGTGAATCGTTCCCTCAACTACCAATTGGTAGCGAAGACAAAGCTAACATCTCCAGTAAGTTGTTTTTTCACACAATAATGTGATGACTTGGCGTGACTTCATCTTCTTAATCCTCTTTGCTCCTTGAGGAGCATAGGGCCTCAATAGCAAATCTTCTACGTCCCAACTTATACCGATGTTTTCCAGCTCACTAAACAGGCTCCTCCTCCATGTCTGTCGTGTCTGGCCTCGTTTAATAATTAATGATCGTAGATAAATCCCTTCCAAATGTGTTGCTGTTGTCATCATCCTAAGCTAATGTGTTCTTCACTCTTGTCGGCCATGGCAAGTGTTATAAAACAGTCTGTTAATCACTGTTAATCAAAATTCTGTTTTGTATTAAAGTTGTTCTAAGACATGGTTGGATAACCAGTATGGAAATTCAATAGGTTCTGGATGTGTCATTTGGAGAATTTAGGCTTTTGTTTTGTTGTCTCATTCCTTTTTAAGAACTTTCCTTATGTCTATACCTACATATTGTTTTAAATCGAATTTTTTTGTTTTGTCAATTAATGTCTTAAGAGAAAAGTTATATTGGTCTACTTCCTTGAGTTTTAAAAAGTGTTCACTTCCACTTTCTTATTTTTTAATGATAATAATAATAGTCGATTTTTATAGCGCCTTTTCTCTTTGAGCTCAAAGCGCTTTACAGCATATATAGATCTATGTCGTATAAATCGTGTATATATTTTCTATTTCCCCTCCAGCTGTCCATGAGGTTTGTGGCATTGAGCGGCCCCTTTGGTGGCATCCAGATGACGTCCAAGATCTACAGTTTTGACTTCAGTACAGACCAGACAGAGACGGAATACCTCCAGCTTCCCGTTGACTCAGTGGAGTGCAACAAGCTACTTGCTGCGAAAACCTTCAACTTCAGACTCGTCATGTTTCAAGTCTCAAAGTAACGTTTGTGTCTTCTTAAGTAAGGGTCTCTTTGAATCTTGAATGATGATGCTGTAAAATATTGTGTAAATATATCTTGAAAATATATGGATTTTCATTTTTAAAGGCAAATACTTTTATTTTCTTCACAGTCACAGTGTTCCATAATATAATTCATTACGACATTGGTGCAATCTGAAAATGTGAACAGTGGAAAATTATGCTTCGCAGTTGTCAGTAGCCATTTTTGTTTGTATCAGATTTGTTTCACTGTCTTTGACTCATTATCTTCCTTTCATATAATAGTCCATTAGTGTTTTCCCACTATTAATGGTTCTTATTCAATTGAAGACTGCTTTAGCTTAATTAATCCTCATGAATTGGCCGTATACATTGTATGAGCATTTTTAAAGTAGTCCCAGTAGTTAAGTTTTAGTGTTAGTTCAAGATGCACATAATACTTTTAAGAGATTGATGCACTAAGAAATATGACTGCACTGCATGACAGTGATAAGAGATCTTCCTCCTTGATATTATTAACAAAGTTTGTTATGGTCTTTTAGTATATATGTTTGCTTTTTTCATTTAGCTGACTGTACTCTTCCAAACTGTGTTGTAAACAACAGTTGGCTCTATCCTTTATGTAATTGAAGGAAGTCTTTTTTTCTCATTATGAAATCTTATATGTAAAGGCTCTTATTAGTAGTTTAATCTTGATATGGTTGTGACGTCCCTATGAATAGATCAGGAAGATAATCATTTAAATACTTACTGCAAGGTCAACACAACTTTCAGTATAAATATTCTGTTCATTCTTCATTGCTCGTTCAATTTTTTACGCTAAATGGATTGCTTTTTTATAATTAGTGAAGAATTAAGAATTACATCTTTTAATGGGACCATTGTTTGATTATTTCCCAACAAAGCAATGTTAAGTTCTTAACAACCAATAAGGAAACATTTTGAATTGTTGAAGATACGAATACAACATTAGAATCGTGCATTAAATAGCTCATAAAGTAAGTGACAATATCTATAGGCAGCAAATCTTGTTCAAAATCTTCATCTTTCAAAACGTAATTGTCAATTGTTCCACATCTTTTAAAAAAAACAAACCTGTCAATTGTTTGAAAAAAGATTTTTTTAATGAAAAGCTCATGATCATCACTTGTGAGTCTAAAAACTGTAAAATTTAGCAAATAACTTGTTGCTATATTCTCAGAAGGTTGTTTTTCTTTTTTTTTTAACGACTTTTAAACTCTTCTTATAAGAACATTTTATTGTCCAAATGTCTTCAAATTCAAGATCTGATTTTTAGTCATAATAGTTGTGTACAAAGAATATTTTTAATGTCTTTGCTTTCAATTTTTAAAATTTTTTTTTGTCTTCTATTATTAGACTCAATTTGCTCATTTTGTCACCATTTGTACTGAATGCTTGAAAAGACCACAAGACAACTGGGGATTGCTTGTCCATTGCACCATGAATGTGTTCAGACGTGGTTTGAAGTGCACACGAGTGTTTTTGTCTGTCATTTGTCAAGCAAGGATGAGTTTAGCCAAGTAGGATGGACGTCTGCTTGTTTTTTTCTGAAAAAAAGAATTTTAAGACATTTTTTGGTCAAATGTGTGTCTATTGGGATGATTGTCAAAATGTTTTTTAAATTTTGAGCCTTTCAAGGAGTGATAATTCATTATGTAATTGTTTTAATAATGTAAATACGAACTGATACTCAGAACATTTTTGAAAAGCAGACAATTATTTTGTTTTCATTTTCTTGTTTCCTTTGTCTTTTTTAAAATGATGAAATTAATTATGTGACAATGGTGGTGTCTCAGGAGCAATAACTCTTTTGGTACTGATGGTGCAAACTTGCGAGTACTGACTGCTTCTTCCCAAAGTTTTGAGTATAAGTTAAGTGTGCATCAGCTGTAAATAGATTATACATAGTATACATTATGTAATGGATGATTCTAGACTCTATCATACACTGTAACGAATGGTGAATGATTGGTATGTGTGTGGATTGCTTTACTCAATGTTTGTTTGTCATAATCAGGTTGTTTCTATTATAAACTCATATGGTCTTTTCATTGACATATATTATAATATTATGTCTCAACCGTATGATATCATAATCCACTGTAGCTATTTTTGGAGTGCATAATGATACCAGACACTAATCATCGTATACCAGTACAATATTATTATTATTATTCTCACTCAAGGAGAAAGAAAGTGTTGACAAAAACATCTTTACTTTGAAAAAGACAATTTGTTTTATTCCAGGATTTATCATGATTGACTTTTGGTACACAGTTACTACTGTTGTGCAATGTTTATTTTTGTAAAGCTTTTAGTAAAATATGGTATGGTACTTTTTAGTTTTGTTACACTTAGAAATAAAAATGGTAAGTAATTGAAAATTCAAATTTAAGTCTTTTAGTCTTCTTTCAAAATCTCTTACCCATCTCAGAAAACTCTTTTGGTTAAAACTTTGTTAAATTTGTAAGTAGGCCTACATTGTGTACAGAGGCTTCACTCTGAACGTTCATATAGTTGTAATATAGCATTGCATTTATTATAATCAATAATTTTCTATCTATTTTCTACCTCAACTGGTCAAGCTTAAAACTTTCTTGAATCACAGATAGGAACTAAAACTAGATGTAACCACGGTCTCGTTGAAGATCACAAAACAGGAATTTAGACTAAATACAGACTAGGGTACCAGCATTTTATACAGGGTGGAGACCCCCAACAAATGAAAACACCCTAAACACTAATCTCCCTCAAGTAAAGAAAACCTACAGATTCCACCACATGGCATTTGACAGTAGGGTTAGAGCCCATATATGGGTCTGGGTTGCTGAAGAAGAAGAAATTCAAGGTGGAAGACTGTGTTATTGGATGGAACCCCATCAGTTGCTCTGTACACTAGCCTGGCCATTATCTTCAACTTTGTATGAGTGCAGTTCTATTTCTATCTGTTGGAAAGCCATGTTGATCTTTGGCTTTGAGGATGTTTACAGCAGGCACCAGTGCCTCAAGGTCACACATTCAATGCTCTTGTTATGAGTATGAAGGGAACATACTTCGTTACTGTTGTGTGGGCTGATGATGAAAAATCCTCTACTTTTTCATGATTCGTACCGTTGGCTTTGCCTTTGGAAATGTTCGCAGCAGGTATCACTGCCTTAAGCTCTTGTAACATGAATGCTCAGTACTCTTTGTAAGATGAGAACATTCTTTGCTCTGGGCTTATGCTGTGGATTCTCTACTTCTTCATACAGTGAGCTTTGACTTTGTAGGGATGTGTGGAGCAAGGCATATTTGTCTCCTACTCTAACAACAGAGACAATAGTGAGAAAACTTGGTCAAGTGTAACATAATGGGCTGGTCAAACTTTGTTGGGATCTTGTGTGTAGCATCACAGATTTAGTAGTGTTTTCTTCTCTTGCATCTTCTTTGTTCTGAGATAGTGAGGCCTGTTGTCTCCATGAGTATTGTTGTCCTTGCAGGCTCCTCCAAGCTTCCACTTGCAAAGACCTTCTCTCACTCATGAGAGAAGGGAGTCTCAGCAGTAAGATTTTACCAAGCAGTGAAGTGAAGGCACAAGGAGATGTGAAGACTGCATTTGCCAATTCTTTGTTTGCACTACGTTTAGTACAGCAAAGAGTTCTCAAGTGTTTCATTTCTTTGGAAAGGTCTGATACCTGAGAACATGAATGAAAGTGTCTGTGAAGACTTTTCCATATTTTTCCATCACATAAAGAGGAAAATCAACAGACAATGTCAGTACTGCCAGCCTGATATTCAATCTCATTGATGTATATTAACTTTGCATTGTTAATGTCTTGATGAAAGATTAAGGCAGTATAGATGAAAGTTGGCTGGCACTGTCAATGAGACATTGAACCTCACTATGTAGAGGCCTCCGCAAAAAGAACGGGACTATGAGTATCAAATTTCCTTCATTTGATCCTACAGCGAGAAGCAAAGCTCCCATGGGAATGCCAAGAGTGCAATGATGTTGTTCCTCTGTGAGATGATGTAGAGGCCTGGTGAAAGACCATTGGTCGTAGAGATGCTGTGGTTGGCAGTCCTAGTGAGGGTGTCCACAGAGTTCTCATATGACCACTTCACTCTCAAAACCATTCAGAAAATAGTGGTGATTTTTTGCTCAAACACTGACATGAGATCATTATGTGTCATCAAAATTGATGAATACCAGAATTTCAACAAGTTATGGGCAATGTCAATGCATTGTGACAATTCTTTGTGTTGTCCCACGGCCATAAGAGTATACATGTATCTCTTATGATTGCTTGCAGATGCTGCTGTGTTGCCAACTAGGTACAAGTGATCATTGTCTACCAAGACAAGACAGATGCCAACTGCATTTTTAGTTTGGTACAGACGTGAGACCTGCTTGTAGTTGAAGGAAAGAGAAATCACATATCTGGTAGGTGGGTTTAAACTCACTTCACTTCACTTGTCAAAAGTTTTGACTTTCTCAGTCACCTGTCAGCATCTCCATTCCCAAAGTTAACCCTTGCCAGTGATGAGACAAAGGTATTCAAAGTCAAGCACCTGTTGTTTGATGGATACTCGATATGTCTTTGGGGTTTGTTCTTTTGTCTGACCAATGTATTTTGAGGGGACGTCTGTATAGCCACATATCTGCTACCGCTATTTTTCTCTGTTCCTGCTTCCTTAAAGCATCCACGCCTCGCAAGCATTGTTGAGTTGTTCAGACTTTCTGGTCCGAAGGGGTATTGTGACGGCATTGCAGATTACATGGGAAAAGGGCCAATTTGAAGGCCCTCCAGTCCCAGGTTGCAGAGCTAGGCTGTCAGTCATGACTCTGTAGGTCTATTAAACTACTTGAAGAGTGAATAGTTCATAGCTTGTGTCTGATAGCAAACAACAACAGACTCAGACATTTGTAGAGACTGCAATGGCTCCAGTGTCTTTTCTTGCCTGAATGTCATATTGAGGGCTGGTGGTTTTTGTTTTCCTCTCTGTCTTGTCTATGCTACATTATGATGTTTCTCAATCATTTTGCTCAGTGCTTTAAAAAGTACAACAGTTTCTGTTTCTCTTTTTATATCTTCTTCTTCTGCTTTCACTGTTCTCTTATATCTGACTAAAGACATTTTGTTAGTCTTTTATTTGTTTTACCTAGTATACTGAAGTAGACAATCATTTAATTCTTCGCCTTTGTCGGGGTTTTTTCTTTCTCTTTCTTATTTCTTTTTTTAAATATTGTTTTCTTTATCTTCGTTGTACTTGTTTTGGGGTTTGTTTTGTTTATACCACTGTTCCTTGTGACCAATGTTGTTTGTATGTTTTTTTTTCCCCTCTTATATTTTTTGGGGTATCCTGTTTTTAACGTTTTGTTTTGTCCTCTTTTGTATCAATACGGAATATCAGACGAGGCAGACAAAACAAGCTTCACTCCAGTTTTTTCACTGACTGCTAAAATCATCAATACTAAATATCGTGATTCTGTGACGATAAACCAAGCACAGTGCTATCAAGAGACAGCTCAGACTCAGGCCGTGAGAATTTTTGGCAGTCAGGCAGAAACTTTGATTGGGATGCAGTGCGTTGTGACAGGACATGAGCTACATTCTCTTAGCCTCGCCCGAAGGGGGGAGGTTGGGTGTATGGTCTCGCCATGTCCTGATCTATCGTACTGTGCCAAATATACCATCCACGCGATCATGTCAAAGGTCAACTTTGAAAGCGCCATACACTATACAGTGTCACGGATGAACTTTTTTTTTTTTTTCAGTTTGTTTGTTGGATTTGAGTGTTGTGTTGGAAATGTTTGTTTGTCCTATTCTTTGTCTTAATTGTTTCAAACTTTGTTGTGTTTTTCTTTTTTGATTTTTAAATTTGTTTTTAATCAGGCACTTTGAGCCAATATACTTATTTCATTGATTCTTGCTTTTGATTTTGTTGTACTTTCTACTTAATGGGGTTTTTTCCTCCCTTTTTATTTTATTGATTATTTTTAATGGTCTTGACTTGACAGTCCTTCCAATTTTTAAAAATTCAACTTAACTGCCTCATATCATTTTCCTATTCTTTCTTCACTTCCCTGAATATTTTTTGCCTTTGCTATTTTCCACAACCTCCTTTTCCCTTTCTATGATTTATTTGATAAAAGAAGATTGAAAAATTGAGGAATTATTTATTATTTGACACTTAGATTTTAACACAATGTCAAAGTTGTTTTCTCTCTCTACCCCCCCCCCCTTTTTTTTTTCTTTTCTTCTCTCACTCTCTCTCTCTTTTAAATATTTGTTTTTTGTATGTTTGTTTTTTTAAACTTATTTTTAGAACAATAGCTTGGAATTGTTCGTTAGAGACGCTTCCTAGTGGGGTTTTCTATCTATCTCTCTCTCCTTTTTTTTCTTTTTTTAAAAAGTTAGTAATCAAAGTAACATTCTAATTCAATCTCTGTTGGGTCTGATGCTGTCAATGTCTTTTTATTAAACCTTGAAGTGTCCCTTCTTCTTCCTTCTTTTCTTTTTGGTCTTGATTTGCTAAGGTGAAGACAGGCCTTGTACGTCCAGACGCCAGGTTGGAGTTGAATTGTTTGTCTTGATGCCAGGTTGGAGTTGGAATGTTTTCTGTCTGGCAAATCGTTTCCGGCTGTTCCAGCATGATTGATTGGATCTTGTCTGGTATCACCCTCAGTGTCGTTGTCGTAGCACTCAAGCCCTTGCATGGCGACAGCTATGTGGTGACAACCCTTCACAAAGGAGTTACAAAACTGACAGATTTGGACCTCAGTTGAGAACTTACTGGTCCATGGGAAACCAGAGTTGACAGTCTTCTGTGTACAGTGAGGCCTGGATTTCATTTTCTTACACTCTGTCAGTGTCACTGAAGATTTGCTTGATCACACACCTTTGTAGCTTTCTCCTCTTCCATAGAAAGTGGAACAAGGTCTGTACATGATGATGATGAAGTCATTTGTTGAGCGCAAATAGACATGTTATCATGTTCTATGGCGCTGCGTAACATCCACAGACAGTTGAGTAGAAGAGGCATTCGTTCAGAAAGAATGCTATGTCACTATGTCCCCTGCACTGCATCTCCAGGTGTTGCTGCTCGACATGAATGACATTTTTGTCACTGTTGTCACTCTGAGAGAATGACCAGACTGAATCAACTGAGTTGTCTAAATGACGATTTAGAATAGCGCAGGATTTCAATTCTGTTTGCCATTTTAAATAGTTTGAGCTAACAGATAACACTGTGCAGTATTGTACCAGTGTTTCTGTAAGGGCCAACTTTTAAATCAGTAAATTTTACAGTTTTTAAATCTATTTTCAAACTTCTTAGAACAATATTTAGATTACATTTGTACCAGTTTAAAGTAAAAGGCTGTGAATGTTTCGGGATTACAAAGTTTGCAATAATTGAATCATGCACCAGTTTACAACTAGTCATGTAAAAATGTGCTATGACCAGTTAACTTTCAATCTCTTCTCTGGCTGCTACATTTACTACTTGATTATTTGAGTTATAGTCTTATTGTTTATGCCATAGTTTGGACACAACAATTGAATGAATTGTATACGTCAAGATTAGATTAAAAGATGTGGAAGTAAATATTAGGACAATAGAAACAATTGTTTGGTTTTGATGAAGGTGAGCATTGTTGCAGACTTTTGCAGCTGTTCAAACTCTATGTTGTAGTAACACAAGGTAATACTGCACAGTCCCATACTCATGATCATGAAAGAAACAAATATAATAAAGATCAATTACAAATACATGTAATTTCTTTCCAGTAGTTGTGTTGTAGATCTGGAAATATAACTATAACCAATAATGGTGTACAAAGTGTACATTCAATAGTCATGATAGTGATAGTTTGCTTATTATTGCCTATTACTCAGATGCGCACTTTCTCATCCCTGTACAGAATGGTATGTTTCACTGGTCTGTGAAAATTTTATGACTTGTTTGTACCCGCTATGCCTGGTTTTAATACTGAAAAGTGAAAAACATTATGTATTCCTTGTGAATGGCTTTCCCAACCAATTCTTCTCTTCCTTTTGTTGTTGTTGCTGTCTGAAGTTGCATACATACAAATTATACTGGTAAATAATATTTAATACAGAAAACTTTCCAACTTATAACTTGTAAAGAAACAATCTTACTGGACACAATCACATTATCTTCTTTTACTATATTACACATATATGTGTCATAACAACTACATACGACTTCATAGGTTATCATAACCTAATAAGTTTTAACAGTATGAACATTTTGATCTTATGACTATTACTGTTTTAAATTTAAAGAACAGTTTAAACCATATCATTATCATCATAGATTTATTCATATGTAGTTGATGAATACGGGAATATCTGTCCATTCTGTAAATACAGCTGCTGAAACTTCTTGATAATCTCTGTCGATTCATTTAAGTTTCAAGAAAGCATAACCTCTACCATTCAAGAAAGCTGATTAACGAACATATAACTAACATATTCATTCATTAACGCTATAATCAAAATTCAAAATTACACCCGATCTTAGCCCCATATCTCTTAAGATATAAAAATACAAAATAAATAATCATGACTGCTCATATTACTCATCATAGTTCATAGTCATAATGATGTATAGTTTTCAAAAGAACCATAGCAGCTCATTGACACTATAAAGATATTAATTATATTGGCCTTCATCATCTTCCTATTCGTACATGAGTATATGATGAGAATCCAGTAGGTCTATGTAATGGAACATGTACTTGTAACGTTTTCCCCCCCTTTTTTTCCGTCTCTGTCCTTAGTTGACCCATTAGTTATTGAAAAATACATCCAATCTTATTAGGCCCTATAATAATGGAGTAGTTTACTTATAATCTGATATGATAACCATTTGATTTTACTTGAATTGGATATAGATCTAGTAACCAGTAATCAATGCCCGCAGGTCTTTAGTCTGAATTCTGTGTTCTTTCATTCTTGCCTTGGATTGATTGGTGCAAACTTTTTTTTTTACCAGTTCTTAACATCTTTACAATCTTAATCTTACCAAAATCCCTTTGTGTTTTTGTAGTAGTTAGAGTTAGAGAATAGGACAACATTCTACACTTCAGTTTCAATTTCAAACTCTCAAATTAGCGGTTCATGTAGTAGTAATAGTACTAATAATACATGTAATGATTTATTGACAATCTCAAATTTCTGCTTTGAGTTTGAGATGGAAGTAGAAGCAAGATGATTCTTATTCAATTTTTCCCCCTCATCATCCCTTTCACTTAGTTTGAATGGCACAATGTGCCTGTACATTTTGCTTGTGTCCTTTTGTCGGCTTCGATGTGGAATATAATATATTTTTTTCTCCTCATATTAAGGTTCTTAATAAAGGCATTATTTTCCACCAATTCATATCAGTATCAGTCTTTGATTCATATAATTTGTTTGTTCATTGACATTCGATGATCTTTTTACTCTGTCTGTCACTAACCATGTAGTACACTTAATGAAATTAACGAATTAATGGAGTTGCTTTTTTGTTTGAGATTTATTATACTCCTGTCGACATTATACGGTCATGTAAGTTAAGAGTAAAAGATTTGGCCTTCGTATCCTACGTCTGTCTTTTAAAGGAGGATGAGGGTGGATAGACATAAACTGTCCACAGGACACATGTCCAGAATACCCAACAGAATTCGATCATGGGTCGCCCACTTAAAGACCAAACAAACAAACACAATGTGTTGATTGGTAGGCTGCCATGCTGCCCAAAGATTAAGTAGAGAAATGGAATAGAACAGAATTCAGAGAAGATCCATCCTCCATATATAAAATCAAGAGGATCAGAAACATCATCTTCCAACAACAACAAAGAAAGAGAGAGAAAAAGAAAGAATTAGGACCTCAACAAGACACCCGAATTTACTGAAGTGGATTTTGTGAAGCTACTGCTATATACATACACTAGAAGACCCGTTGCAGCTTCGCTTGCAAAATATACAATGAGCACATAGATAAGATGAGATAGTGAACGTGAAAGAAGTTCCGTCTTTGTCTATTCGTTGCTCGACCATAGATTGTGAGTAGATTCGTAGAAATTTCCGGAAAGACAAA
>JAUELK010139213.1:0-10938 GCA_031471215.1 Gastropteron pacificum
AGAGAGAGAGAGAGAGAGAGAGAGAGAGAGAGAGAGAGAGAGAGAGAGAGAGAGAGAGAGACAGAGACAGAGAGAGACACACACACAGAGACAGAGATAGAGAGACAGCGACAGACAGACAGACAGACAGAGACAGAGACAGGAGAGACAGGGAAATCGAGGTCAGGTGTCTCAATCACGGATACTTTTCAGCTCCATCGATCTTCTCTTCTGTCTGGGAGTTTGGATGGAGGTGATGTTGTTGTCACTCCATAGATGGGAGCTTCGCATGGCCCGATGTACGTGAGCAAATTGTCGCTCACATTGGAGGCGGCAGGCGTAAGGGCTTTCCCCATCCCAGGTGGCACTTCCTTGATAGACCTTTGGAGTTCATCTCACACCCCTGTCATGTCCGGTTATGGAATCAAAGACATCACACTCTGCTGTTCACAAAGAGACGCTTTTGGCTCGAGTATTTTTCTTAATCATCAGGCCTTAATGTTTGAGGTGGGACCTACATATTGGCGTCCATTTCCGATTAGCGGAAGAGGTGCCGTCTCCTTGGTGGAAACTTTGATATTTTCATCTCATACCTTTGTCATGTCCGATTATGGAATCAAAGATATCGCTGTCTGTTGTTTAGAAGGCGCTTTTGAGTCTACTTGAGGTTTTTTTACTCCCTTAGCAAGTCATGTAAAATGTGGGACCTCAGTATTAATGTCCTTTTTTCCAATAGGTGTAAGAGCTTTCGTGATCCGTTGTGGAAATTCCTTGATTGATTTTTGGATTTCATCTCATACCCTTGTCATTTTCGGATAAGGAATCAAAGATGTAACCGTTTGCTGTATAGAAAAGTTGAGTTTTTACACAATCAGGTCATGTAAGTGGTGGCACCTACGTATTAATGTTTGTTTCTGATGGGTGTAACAGCTTTCCTGATCTCAGGTGACAGTTCCTTGAAAGGCAGTTGGATCTAATCTCACACCCATGTCATGCTCGGTTACAAAACAAAATATGTCAAAGTTTGCTGAGTTTTATTTTAGATTTAGTTTATTTTTTTCTACACTCGATACGACATTAATATGAAAATGCTAGTGACACTATGAAATGTTATGCATCAAGTTATGTTCTGTGCGTCATCGATCTACTGCACATATTAGAAAGATCATGTCATAAAATGTTCAGACATTTTTTTTCTCCATTTGTTATTAGGAGTTGGCTTTCGTTCCCTATTAGGATGTACATATACATGTATTACGTAATTGCTATAGTCATATGTTTATTGCCTAAAACAAGTGTGTTATACAGCTCAGATTCCTTCTCTTTCGAATATAAATACGAGATTTTGTTATTGCTGTGTATGGAAATGAAAGCATGCATTATGGTATACAATGATGTTTAAAGAGCAGCTTCTCAGCGTATTATGAAAACATAACATTTTCTTTCCGACGAAATGAATCTTGTTTCTCAAACACTGCTACTGAAGGAAAGAAAAAGCTACTGCAAAGAAAAACATAAAAAAAACCTAAGAAGATCAAACGGATGGAAAACCATCCAGTAAGAACAAATTCCCATGTTCTACGCGTGACATGTTAACAACAGGAAGCCAGTGCTTCCGGGTTGCCATTCAATTATTCCAATTATGTTGTCTAAATAAAGTTCCAATATTTTGGAAATATTTCTGGGGTGTCTCCTAACGAAGGTTCCAGCTAAGGGCAACACAGGGGTTCTTTGGAGAGCAATGTCTGTCTGAGTTCCCAGCTATTTCTGTCAGTAATTATGCCCGGAAGTCCCTCTGTAAGGCCGCGCCTTCTCGAAAATCCATTTATTTTTGTGGAAGGAGGAATCCCTTTTCGTGGACACCTTAATTGATGCCACAGGGCTGAAGGAAGGATTAGACGTTTGAAGTCCCACGACATGGTGATAAATTCGATATCTTCAAATGTCCTTGTTACATGGGGAATTGAAATCAAGTTTTCTCTTTCAATTTTTCTTCACTGGCGTAACCAGTGGAGTGAGAACTGATGATGAAAGTAGACAGGCACATATACACACCAAGTCTTCTATATAACGCCCCCCTCGCCCCTCTCACCCACCCCCGATACACATGTACACATATTGGAGAATTACTTGCATACATAGACACATCAGTCTCATACGACATAAACACTCACACACATACATTTACGTAGATCTATATAAACACACACATACACACATACACACACACATATACATACACGCACACATACACAAATACACACATGCTTAAAACCATTGAATCATTCCACTGTATCAAGCCAAGAAAGTTGACGCAAACCTACAAACGTTTTTCATACACAAGCACAAAATCTTGCAAAATAAATTTAAAAAAGGAGAAACTTTTCTACCATTCCTTCTTACGTGACACGTCCGTTTAAATATGCGTACAGAAATGGAAGCGACTGTTTGAGTTGTCTTTGCAATCGGCTTTTAGATAGTGGATTTCTTCCAAATCGAACTTGCCTTTCTGAATAAGCCATGGCTGTCGTGAGTGTCAATTGGGAAGGTCAAGAGGTGCGCGCGCGCCCTTAAGCTGGGAAGCGTTGAAACGTCGGGGAGAAAGGAGAGGTAATGAAGGAAATGATGGGAAAGAAGAGAGACAAGATAAACAAAGCGTTAAGGTGGTTGTTTCCATAGCTTTTCCATTGGCAACGGTGATGAAACACGGACACGTATTTGGATTGATAATAAATGTATATAGAAATTTGGCATTTGACCTTTATGCACTGGGTTTAGAGTTTTTTCTTGCGATACTAGGAAAACGTTGCATGATGTTGGATTGCTTCTCTAGCTACCAAGTATGTATGCAAAGAGTTATTTTAACTGTATTTTTCAATATTGTTATGATAGTTATGTCATTTCTTCAGAGAAAACAATTCCCTCTTGCCTACTCATTCTAAAGAACCGCTATGAATCAGTCCGTGTAAACATATATTTTATTTATTTAGTTGAATGCACTTGTATTGCTATGTCAATGTTTTGTCCTATAAATGGAAACAGGTCTATGTGTTTATTTCAAAAGCATTATTCAAGAACCTCTTTATATGTTTTGCAAACACCCCACCTATTGATTACTGACGTGAAAAGGGATTGTTCAGTGTCTTAGCCACATTTTAAGGGATTACATAGTTACAGACTGGTGTAATTGTTATCGTCACGGTTTTGGTTGCTACTGCTATTTGTGTTTTTAGTACACACTCATCGATGTGTTCTATCATTAGCTTTTTGATCGCGTTCTAAAATGTATGTTTCTGTTGTGCCATTGCTTGTGCATCACATGAACAAATAGCCATCACCACAGTTGCTGACCACGTGAAACTTTAACTAAGACACTTTTGGATCAGAAACGGTCAAACGCCTGGCGGACGAGACACCCAAGCGCGCATGCGTAGCGCAGGCTGCTTAACCCGACATCCGATGCATCTGGCCAGGGCTCGACATCGAAAACGCTGCAATTTTCTTGTGACCCGTCAGGCCAAGATACTGTCAATGGGAGCCTAAGCGAGCTTGACAATCTGCCTGGCATCAATGGAACCAACTCCATCAGAGATACAATAAACGGGAAAAAAGAGAGATGCCCCATTGCTGAAAATTGGCTTCGGAATGTTGTCGGAAAACCTCATGTCAATGATCACAAAAATGGAGTAATGGGAATTCTGCAATCTGATTTTGACTTTTTTTTGTCCCACACTGGATCAGATATTGCTATCTAAATAGCACAGAGAAGAGCGCTCGTTCTCAAAGTGCTATTTTCAAATTCAGATTGTTTTCCTGTCGCTGTAAAGTTGTCTCGTTGAGTTTGTTGTTCTTCGTTGATGTGTTTAGTCGAGTAGTTTCAATAGAAAGAATGAAATATCAGTGTATTTTAAAACAAAATATGCATTGACTGTTGAAGACAGTGGAAAAAAGTATTATAACGAATTCCATAATCACAAGAACAACTTCATCTTCTTAAAGCAGTACCGTTGTCGCAAACTAGTTATTTTTTTGTTTCCTCAAAATGTGCCAACAATCTTTGCATTGCTGTTGTCGTCTCTGCATTGTTTGTTGTCGTTGTTATAGCTGCTGCTATTAATGTTTTTGTTCTTCCTGATGTTATTGATAATGCTGTTGTGGTTTGCGTTGCTGCTGTAACTGTCATTTATGTCAATATCACTGCAATTTTCGTTAATGAAAATGAACAATGTTCGTTATCATTGCTGTTGCTGTTGTTGTGGATGTTGTTTTATCGTCGGACTACCTCAAACCAATGTCTGGCCACAAACTTCCATACTCCCAGTGTACATGTCGCACGGAAGATGCAGTAATGGAAGGCGACAGCTATGCCCATTGCGCGTGTCCAATTTTCCGGCCGACCGGAAGCCGCTACACGTCAAAGATTGTACAGGCGTGTGCCCTGCAATCTGAGTGGACGGTGTAGAGTTTCCTCCCTTTGCAAGGTTCAATTAATTTTTAAGTTGGTCAGGGCTGCCTGCGCTCCCCGTCCAACCCCTAGCTCGGACATACCCGAGATGCATTCCTCTCCTGCCACTATCAAGGGCAGTTTGCTCAACGTCCTGGCACTGCTCGGTACAGCTTTCTGGAGACAGGGCGTTTGGTGAAAATACGTTTCGTTTGCTCGCTATATTTATTTATACATACAACATCGTGCCAGAAATAGACTCCCAAATACACACGTCGTTTTTCTTTATGCTTTTTATTCAATGAATGCATGTAAGTTATATTGATTTGTCTTGTCACACCCTTGCGGAATCAGACAACACTCTCTGGACAGTGTATTCTTAACAGTTCACCCCCCCCCCCTCCTAACAAATAACTGAACAATTGATGTGAGCCTCGGGTTGATTGATAGACTTGACCCTTGAAAATCACGAGACTGAATTTGGCTGTGTTTGTTAACAGGCATACACAGAAAAGTATAACAATTCGCTAATAAGACGTATTCTAGATAGCACTTCCTAAACAACTAGAAACCAAAAATGATAGCAATGCCCACACCTAAAACAATAGCAACATGCACAACTTCAGTGGTAAGGAGGACACCATCATCAACAAAAACGATAACCACATCAACAACAACAACGACGATAACAATGTCAACTCCAACAAAAACTAACCGAAACAAAGCCAACGACCTCCACCCCACCACAAGCCATTCCAACAAACCCCGTATGTTTTCTTTATTTTCTCCACCAACAACCAAGGCTACATTCCTTTAGTTTGATAGATTGCTTCCCTTGTGTCTCTGGGGTGAACGTGTCCCTGTGTACAGAGTTAACATCCTTTTAAGGAAACAAAAGAAGAAAAAACAACCAAGCAATCAAGTGAACAAACAAACAAAAAGACAAAAAAAAGCAAACAAACGTGAAAACCAATAAACACACTTAAAAAAATTAATCAAAGAGACAACATCAAAACAAAACCACAAAGCGAGGAAGTCATGTAACAAAATGAACTTGTTAGAACTTAGTTGTCCAGGACATGCACTATTGATCAATCTTCATTTGCCCCTCTTCTCGTGAAAGGTAGCTTCGATTGACGATGTATATTAAAACACAATAAACACCTGATAGTCTTTGCAACTATGTACGAAGAGAAAAAAAATCCAACCAAAGCAAACAGTATCCTATATTATGTGGGACATTTATCTATTATTAAAGAAAACAATATGTCTGCTAGAATACTAGAGTTTTTCAGACTTTAATCAGACACGTACGTCATAGTCTATCTTGATCTACAAGATAAAGGCTACACTGCCTGTATCTACCGCCAGATCTCCTTGTGTTTCTGTAGGTATTATGAATGAACAAACAGAACTGTACATATTGCCAAATAGTGGAGAAAAAATGAAAATTACAAAGCCACACAGGCTTGTCTGGTTACATCCTGCCGAGATCTGTGTAACTCCAGCAAGGGGACATAATACTTCCTGGTTGCTCCCCTTGTATTTTCAGACAGACTGGCACACAATCCATCCCCAGATAATAACAGTGGAGGGGAAATCACTCCATGGGACTCCATGATGAATTTGGGTTTTCATTTTCTTTCGAATAAGCCGCCCCCTTTCTGTCTCTCCCACCGCCACCTCCCCTCTTCTTCACCCCACCCTACTTACTACTTCTTCTACTACAACCCTTCGTCCCCTACTCCTACTTTAACACCGGCATTTCAACTCAAGCGTATTGTTTATTCCTAACATGTTCACGTAGTCAAACATGCAGACTGTTCACTTCGTCCATGTTCTCTATTTCTGTTTAGTCTTCTTCTTCTTCTTCTCTTCGATACCAAATTCACCACCGACTCAGTTGGCTTTTAGTGGAAATCCAATTTGGCCCCTTTTATTTTAATGCATGCGTGCGCCGCACTCAGGTTTAGCCAAAGAAAGCAGAAAACACATGAAGTGCTCCCCTGCAGATATGAGTTAAAGCTCCACAATCGCATTTGGCTCCCTTCTCAGTTTCTCAGCTGCCAAGGAAATTTCAAGCGAAAAATTACAGTTATTCTAGCTTGCACAGGCGCGTGAGACATGGGCATGTCTAAAATAAGTTTGGAGTCCCTTCTCACAGGAAGGTATGCCTTTGCAACATTCTTTAATGCTTTGGCGATTGTTACAGTACTATGTGATTCACATCAGTTTTGATTACGCTTTTCACTACTGAATGGTATACTTGTATAATGTATTTTTACGTTATGGCAAAACATTGTTTCATTAATGTAAGGTGCGCACAATTTTATAGTAATTCTTGATTCTGCTTCTGCTCTACATTGTGTAATATATACATGTTCGCGGTATTTTGATTGAATAACTGATGGGCAGATGTGCCTAAACAAACACTTACATTCTGTGTCTTTGAACTTTCAAGAGTTTTGGGTAAAGAGGTGGTGACTAAGCTAAACACTAATGGGAAAAGTACACAACTTTCTTCTCCCAAACAAAATAAGAATAGCCTCTACGGAATCATGTAAATACTTTAACAATTATTCAGTTTTACTGAGCATTGAAATATTCAGGCAGCGCCAACGTGTGTCTTTAATTTCATTACTTAGAGAAGCATCGATGGAACCATAAACCAGTGTTAAATCGTGTGTACAACGGAATCTTAAACACGTCCATTTGAGTAGAGCCACCTATCCTTTCTCGCACCAATCTGGCTCACCCCTAGGAGTGCTATGTCGATTAAGGTGAAGATGTTTTAGCAGAGGCCAGCCCCAGCAGTAACAGACCGTAGCGGCCGCTAATTTCGTGCTGACAAAACAGAAAGATGGGCTCCCAGGGAAAAGCTTTCCGAGGAGATTGACAGCAATTACTGGGCTCTGTCCTCCGGCAAATAAACATCACGCCCCGGCATCCTTCACTCCATCATCTCCTCCTCCTCTTCCTTATCTTCTTACCCCTGGTGTTGTCACTCTAACATAAAAGCTTCTGACTGTGCGTTCACTTTGTTCCAACCGTTTACAGGCCTTTAGCTTAAGCAAATCTTCTCACACTCCTCAACTCCCACCCCTACATAATCCTCTTATTTTCGAGTCTATAATATTCTCTGTATTGGTTTTGTGCTTAATTAGTCAATGATGGGAGCTAAATTATTTAGGGAAAATCTCGGCTAGCAGGGTTTAGTGGAGAGGATTGTATTAAGATTTATTGTGATCTTCAACATTACTTTCCTCATCTCACAACGCCCAATAAGTCCCTTTCATTATTTCCCTTCAAGTTAAACCCCACGACATTACTAATTGTATAAATAAGAACGTGCTTTTACGAATATTTATTTCTGGCCTGTAGGGATCTTGTGATTGCTTTAAATCACAGAAACAAGGGACAAGATATGTGGACCTTCAGGACCCAGCTTAGAAAACTTGGCTGTCATCACTCTGTAGTCTATCATACTACTTGGAGTGTACATAGTTGTGACCTATACCTTCTGGCTTCGCCGAAAGATAGCGTTTTCAATTGAATATTATCTAACTGATCTTTACCTGAATCATATTATATGAACGAGATAAGTACCGAAATAACATAAACATATGATCTGTCTTACACATATACAGATTTAAATCTTCAACAGAAAGTGAGTACAAAGTTGTACATGTGAAACACGAATGCTAGAAGACACAACCATTTATCACATCGATATCTGGCATACAGAACCAGACATGACCTAAATCATTCTGTTTAAACTAACACTCATCATATTGCGTGGCGAAATGTCACATTATTTATCATAGTTTGGCGGATGCTTTGCGTAAATATCATGATAAAACGAGGAACAAAAGTCTAGAGGGGTTTCTGAATGTAGTAATCGTGCCAAAGCTATCGGCGCGGGACAGCAGTATCAAAAATGGATGGATTGCTCATGATGCCCGGCCTATGAGGTGTCAGACACCTACAGACCAATACCTCGTCAAAATGTCGATATTGTTGGCGATCAGCCATTGCTGTTGAACGACTATACTGCTAAGTTTGGGATTTTGGACTACGCTTTTCATTGGCGAAAAAAATATCCACGCGTATGCGCAATCCATGTAATTCCTTGAAACCAAAACTTGTTCTGATCAAAAATGAATATTTATTCAAAGATGGGAGTCTGCAACTATGTTCAATGAAACCAATGGGTTGAAGCTGATTGGGGGGAAAATGTGTGATCCGAAACAATAAAATGGATACCATTGTAACAACACTTAACGTATGTGCTTACCATGGTACGGTACGCATGTTTTTTTGTATCTATATGTCTCACAGTGTGAGTTTGGTCTGTGGCCCATTTTAATTTGTATTTTATATTTTGTATCGAATTATTCAATTTGATGTCGCTTTTATGTTTCTCAAAGATCCAGTGAGATGTTGCTCTAGGATACATTTCCGGAATATTTCTAAAAGATGAAATGTGAAAGAGCGAAAACTCCCTGAAATTATGCCAACTTTTTTTTCTTGTCTAGCCCATTTCCAAAATAACCCATCCTCGGTCCCTCCCTCCCACTTCCCCCTCCTCCATCCTCTTTCTTCTTATATTTATTTTTTTGGGTCTCCTCTTCGTTCAGCCGACAGCCCTCCCTGTATTGAGTAGCTGGCAAAATCGATGTTCTTTCATTATGATCGGGGCTCTGTCGAAGAAAGCCGTCAGACTTTTCAGAGTAAACCCAAAAGTGCCAAACGCTTCTATAAAGGGATGGTAGAGAAAGGGGGAAAGAGAAGGAGAAAGGGGGGGGGGGGGGTAAAAGAAAAAAAAATGGACTCTGAGATATTTTCTTTGGTCCTGTCAGACGAAGAGTTTAGAGCGATCCTTCGGGTCACTTGAGCTAAAATAGTTGCGGGCTCAATTTCCCATTTCCTTGCGCTTTAATCAAGCGTCCGTACAGAGCCTTTGAAGCCATCTGTTTCAAGTATATAAGCCAGAGTCCTTTTAAGTGAGACAGAAACATATGTCCGTGAGCGAGTCCATCTTCCTTCTTTTTGGAAATACCTACCTTCCGATTTGAGAGAAGTACACACTCACGGAATGTATATGTGCTCTGAAACATATTAGAGCGATTCGTAATAGTGATCAAAATAGTAATAAACCCCAGACAGAGTGTTCAGTATTATTTGATAATTTCCTGCGACCCCAGTCTTCGATTGAATGTATTTATTTACACCCTTCTTTCATCTTCTCCTTCTAAGAATTACAAGCAAGAACGTTGAAGAGGCCGTGTAGACACTATAGAATTAGCAATTTCCGGCAATCAAACAACACGTTTTCCGAACAAATATCTTATGTTTACAAAATTGGACGAGCTGTAATAAGGAAGCGAAACAATAAATCTGCCTTCAAAGCCCACCCTGTGCGTGCTACGTTTTCTCTGAAAGAGCACAGCCGGGGGTAATTGTTTCCAAAGATAAAAAAAAAGAAGATTTGATCAACGTAATAAAACGTGATGTTAAAGGAACGTTGAAACAATACCGATCGTTAGATGTTTACGGCGACACACAATCGAGCTTGAATGGTAAAAAGCACAAATGCCCCTCAGGCTCCCAGCGGCTGGCGGCAAGGTCGATATTAGCCCAACCGTTGGACAAGGGCATTCATTACGGTCAAGGGAGGCTACTGTTTAAGCCGGCAAATGAAAAATAACAAAATCTCGTAGAGCGGGACGATCGCCACTGTGACCGTAAACACCGCACCCTGGAACTGTATGCGTCTCCCTCTGTGCTCTAGTTCGTTTTTGTCCACTCAGATTCAATTTTGTCCGCTCAATTCTCATATACCTTCTCTTTATACGATTTTGTTTGCAATGGAAAATAAAGGAAAGCAAATACCCTAGTGAAAGAGCAGTCAGATATTGTGAAAGGCATGACCAAACACACACACACACACACACACACACACACACACACACACACACACACACACACACGCATGCACGCACGCACGCACGCACACATACACACACACGCGCGAGCGCGCGCACACACACACACACACACACACACAATAAACACAAACAAACACAAACAAACATTTTAAGTTATGAAAATACTGAAAACTGAACAGAAAATGAAATATGGGAAGTTGTACACTGGTGTAAGAGGTGTACACTTGTTAGGGAGGTAACCCAAGGAAGACAGATCGAACAAAAAGTGAAAGGAGTTATACGAAAGGGAGAAAATATTATAGAACAAAAACTCCCCTCTGTTAAGTCACTTTATGTGGGTGCTGTACTACAAGACTTTGACCATCCTCTACATAAATAACTTATAGTATTAATAAAAAGCCATTCGTATCATCTGTTTCAGGGATCCTTAGAGGTGTAGACCATCTGTTTCAGGGATCCTTAGAGGTGTAGACCATCTGTTTCAGGGATTCTTAGAGGTGTAGACCATCTGTTTCAGGGATTCTTAGAGGTGTAGACCATCTGTTTCAGGGATTCTTAGAGGTGTAG
>JAUELK010139324.1:0-11484 GCA_031471215.1 Gastropteron pacificum
ATTATTGTTATTATTATTATTATTGTTATTATTATTATTAT
The DNA here is from genome assembly GCA_031471215.1 of Gastropteron pacificum. Classification (NCBI taxonomy): domain Eukaryota; kingdom Metazoa; phylum Mollusca; class Gastropoda; order Cephalaspidea; family Gastropteridae; genus Gastropteron; species Gastropteron pacificum. Next base: position 42 of record JAUELK010139324.1, read on the forward strand.
TATTATTATTATTATTATTATTATTATTATTATTATTATCGTGGTGCACAATTCCACATCTCTATGACATGATTTGCACTCCAATTGGTCGATCATAACACATGGTAGGCTAGTATGGTAGCGCTCCTTCGTCGGTCTGTCGAGTAGTTAATCTACATGTACCAGGTAGGGCTGAACAGTCCTTGACGATTTTAAAAACTAACTTGACTGTTTTTTATTGGACATTGACATAAATTCAGACACACACATTTCAGACTTTTGACTACAGATGCACGACATTTCAGATATCTATGGCGTCATTTTGGGCTCAAAATCACTTACGTCATAACACATGTCAACGCTCATTCATTGGCGTGCTGAAAAGTTCTCGCCGTTTTCTTATAACTTCAATTGTACACGTCTTTAACCTGTTGACTTTACGATGACAAACTTTCATATCTCTGTGACGTCATTTGCGCCCAAAAGCTGCTTATGTCACAAAACATGGTTAGGCGTCCTATGGCCTCTTGCTCAGCGATGATATGGCGATCTCCAACGAGCTTATACTCAAATGCGAGAAAGAAGAAGGGAGTGGGTGGGTATGTCGGCAACACAATAAACTATGTATTGGTCTATCCGGAAGCGTATTCTATTACATAGAAAAAAAGAGGGAGGAAGTGGATGTGGGTAGGTGTCGCGTGTGTGTATATTTACCAGCGCAAACCAAGTGGTCAGATCTGATACGCAAAAGACCCGAGCTTCCATGTCCCTGTCTCAGATAACCCTGTAGAAATCTTTGTATGATAAACTCAATCAAAGAGCATATACAAACCACAACTTTGTAGACTAAAGGGTTGAATGGTAAATACTGTAGATTGATCAATGCTTTAACAAAATTATTATTTCTTTCTCTGTTTAAAAAAAATAAGAAAAAAAGACAATGGTGTAAAATTGCAATTTTTTCCTGTAAAATTCTGTGCATTGGTTTATAAGAAACTTCTTCATCTTCTAGTCCAACAGCCTTCGGCACAATATTGCAGTTTGGTCCTTTCTTGCTAGTGATTGTATGTAATCTTTGCTTTTGACCATAGTCATGTGTCTATAGTTAATACACTACTCTGGCTGTCGACCCATTGATTCATCCAGTCCTCTTTGAAGATGTTTGTAGTTATGTTCTTTGTTGTGGAGTATGGGACTGGCTTTTTTACTTGATTATTTGTGGTCTTGTAGAAGCTTTCACAAGACAAATTTCAATCCATCTAGCTGGGCCAAGAAGATAAAAGATAGCATTAAAACAGCGTTTTACCCCGCTCTTCAGCAAGCTCAAAGCGCTTTACAGCGTCTAAGAAGATACAGGTACCACAAGATGAAGTTAAAAACACAATTAAAACAAACAAACAAACAAATAAACAAACTTGGACAATATGTTTTGAGGTGATCTCTCATAACTGGATTTATTTGTTGATTTGAAAAGTGTACATCAATTGCTTACATAGCGGCAGCAACAACAACAACAACTAAGGACACCAAAAGTTATAACAAATCAGTGTAAAAAGTCAAGCAATTGAAAGCTCAGCTTTTAAAAACATGCCCATCCCAGGGGCTTCGTCTTCATTTCGTCTCCTCATTGAACATCTTGAGGTCTGCTGTTGTTATCAACTAATTGTTTCCATCAAAACAAAATCGAAGGAATCGATCCATAAACGGCTGAGATTTGGACGTTGTTTGTTGGATATTTTGTGTGTGCATGAGCCAAATGATTGAAAATAAAAGCAAAAAAAACCCATAAATGAGCCCAATGTGTGGGGTAAGTACGCGGTATAAATAACCAGTTATTATTATTATTAAATTCCAACCTCCCTCCTGCACAGCTAACAAAATAAGAGTTACCCTAGTAGGTGCATGCACATGTTCAGATGGACGATGTGGGTCTTTATGCACACACATTTACAGCTCTGGCTTCCACAAGGAAACAAGAGGCCTAACTATGCCAAGTACGAGATCATGAAAACTGTGTTCCTCCATAGAATAGTATTTTTGTCCTGTTGTTTTTTTAGTTTTACACCCCTAGTGACTCTTTTTGGATCATACAATAGGTGGGACCTATGTTTTAACGTCCGTCTCCAAAAGGACGGTGTAGTGTGTGAGGAGACGAAATGAAAGCAGGTGAGCTGAGTGGTTAGACAAGCAATCTCGGAATCCCGACGTAGTCTTCATACAAAGCAGCGCGAGGAATGTGGGAGATAAGCTGTACCATATATAATAAGTGTAAGAAAAAACTTAAGTCTTGGAATGTTTTCTTCAGGATAAAAATAGTTTAACATGTGTGAGCATGGATGATTCAACAAACAGAAGGTGTAGAGGTGTATAGTCAATAACAATGAAATATGTAACAAGAAGGTTACATACACCAACCTTGAATTCAGAGATGTCAAATTTTGTTATTTGTATACTTTTTGCAAAATATTTTATATTGCATTCATATATTACCAATAAGAGAACGAACATCTCAATTATTCCTATCATTTCAAAAGTCGAAAGGCACACAATTTGTGAAACACTATGAGAAAACAAAATCTTATGAGGAAAGTTGATAGGCAAAAAAGCTAGAATTGAGTGATAAAATACATGTGAAAAAGAGCAGAGCCTATAGATGTGTTTCTATGTAAGTACTCTTTATAATATTGAATTAAAAACATTTTAGTTGCATGTGTGGATCACCGAGTGTGTCAACAATTTAGGCCCTTGCTCCATTACTACTACATCACATTATACTACGAAGTGGTAGAAATGACATGGAAAGGTTATAAATTATGAAGCTGCGTGGATATTAAACTATCAGCAGCATGAAATGACTTGTATAGTAGTTGTACAAATTGCCGTCCGTCTCAAGAACTGTCGTATCTGAAAAACTGACGCTTTGCAGGAGAGAGGTTTGCCAGTTTTGGCAACCATTTGTTTGGCGTTGTGTCGAAAACAGAAAGGTTTGAATTGATGCAGTTTGAATTTGAATCATAGTATCTCTGAGTTTTCTTCTTCTTCGTCTTCTTCTGAGTGAGTGATACATCTGCTTTCAGTGAAGGTAGATATCGTCAAGCTGATCAGCGTGGTACAAGCAGAAATGATGAGACTGGACACTGGTCTCTTTCTCTTTGTAAAAAAAAGTGTAGCTCCCTCGAGAGCGTCCCAGCATACAACAGAGACGGCTTTTAACACTAGGTTTGAAACCAATGTGTGTGAGCTTTACTCAAACTTTCCTATTATCCTTTGTATCCGTATGTTCTATTTGTAAACATGGAATGCGCTCATTTTTGCAAAGTGTCCCGTCTGCACATAGATCTAGGGTCTGTGGTATAAGTAAATAAAATAGCCGAAATTGCAGATACGACACTTCATGAGATGACTGTCCATATATTTAGATAAACAACATAGAGCACACTGTACACTGAACACCAAAACATGTTTGTATTGCCACAAAAAAGTGCAAAGTTCAATATCACATCAATACAACTACTGCACAAAATAATTAACAATGATAACAATCACGGATGACATCTATACAGTTTCCTTGCTCTTCATCAATTTAAAAGCGTTGTACATCATAGTCAGTACCATTACCCCCAACAGTCCATCACCATCTCAACTGGCAGTGCAGCTTGTGAGGTGGTTCTCACCAACACTGCAAGATCTTCCCTTGTCTATTGTCCATTTAGCACCAAATTAGGGTGAGGAAGTCGTGACAAAAGTGAATTTCCAAGAGTACATCTGATAAGAAAATACTCTCAAATCCAAATCATGTCTTCGCGAGTTCACACTGTGATTCAATCCCAAGACATCTGGCTCGAGAGGCCAACACGTTGACCACTTGGCCACCAGGGCCTGTATGCACGTCGACCTGGATAGAGGGATATTCACAAATAACGCGGATAGGCTACAGAGTTTTTTAAAGGCCTAAGGATAGGCTACAGAGTTTTTTAAAGCCCTAAGGATAGGCTACAGAGTTTGTTAAAGCCCTAAGGATAGGCTACAGAGTTTTTTTAAAGCCCTAAGGATAGGCTACAGAGTTTTTTAAAGCCCTAAGGATAGGCTACAGAGTTTGTTAAAGCCCTAAGGATAGGGTACAGAGTTTTTTAAAGGCCTAAGGATAGGCTACAGTGTTTTTTAAAGGCCTAAGGATAGGCTACAGAGTTTTTTAAAGCCCTAAGGATAGGTTACAGAGTTTTTTAAAGCCCTAAGTATAGGCTACATAGTTTTTTAAAGCCCCAAGGAAAGGCTACAGAGTTTTTTAAAGCCCTATGTATAGGCTAAAGAGTTTTTTAAAGCCCGATGTATAGGCTACAGAGTTTTTTTTAAACCATAAGGAAAGGCTACAGAGTTTTTTAAAGCCCTAACTAAACGTGAATAAGCTAATTGGGTTTGACGTGCATACGGACCCAGATTACGACTGATACATCACATACAACACCACTGATCACTACATACAAGACCACCGATACAAACTCTACAACTATTTATAAAGAGTTCAAAATATGTTACATGGTGCATTTCTCGTACAGTACTTTTTTTCTCAAACTACGATAATCAAAAAATGAAAGATGCTGATGTAAATTCTGTATAAAACACATATAAAACGGGTACAAAAATAGAATTGACGAAGAGCCTTTTGCATTTTTTAGAACAGTTCTGTGTATCAATCATTGGGTATATGTGTACGTATTTAAAAGAATAGAGATATTCTCAGACTGTAGACTTTGATGTGGTGACAAAGATATGTCTGGCTGTGTAGCCTAGCTGGTGATTTCACTTTGAGTCACTTAACACTTTTAACATCATAAAAGAGGTGGGAACTACGTTTTGACGCCAGGCTCCAATAGGCCTGGGGTAGACAGCCATATAAACTGCCCACACGACCCATGTCCAGAATGCCACCCAGTGGGATTCGAACAAGGGTATCCCGCTTGGAGACCCAATGTGTTAAACCGTTCGACCACTGCACAGCCCCTAGGTTGTGATGATACCAGCTGACACAAATTGAAACTTTGTTATGTGGTTTCATGAAATAGAAAATAATGAAGGATGGCTGATCATTGTAATGTGTTCCGGGAGACATTCATAAAGGAAAGCCTCCAATACACAAACGGTGTTTCTCGTAACATACATTTTTGTTCCAGACCTTCTGACCATAAAGACATATTTCTTTATAGTTCTTAAAAAACAAAAAAATCTCCACTTAACTCCAATGCCTAATGTAAATTGATAACAAAGGCATTACATTTTCCTTGTTTCCTTTTACACTGTCCAAAAAAAGAAACGGATATTACATACCATAGCTTACAATGTATTCAATTCATCATAATTTTGAATACATAAAAAATAAATCACTGAATCTTTGTGTCATTTTTGAAACACATGGAACAATCCATTTTTGGCCTTGTAAACCTTTGCTCGAACTCTACACCTTTATCAAGGTATGCATTTCTTTTTTGGGGGACAGTATATACATTTACCCCCCGTTCTGAGTTCAGTTTTGTTGATTTGACCAATAATTTGCAACAATCATGTTTTTCTTTTTCGTTTTAACATGCAGTCACGTTCAGCTTTTCAAAGCTACAAACACTTGGAGCCCTATGAGGAATTCAGAGTCAGAGGCAAAAATGTAAGTCAAGTTTCAAATGCGTAGATCATGTGCCTCATTATAATAATAGGTAGCATTTATATAGCGCTCCCCCCCCCCCCTCTCTACAGCAAGTTCAAAGCGCTTACAGCCACAATGGTAGTTTTTCTTTTGTGAATACAAATGTACCTTTAATGGGACAATAAGGAGCCATCTTCTCTGCCCTTAAACACCAAATGGATGGATCCATCTTTGTTTCTCTCACTATCTTGATTGGCTGGCAATCCATAGGCTACTAAGCTTCTTTTTTTTTCCCTTTAATTCTTTATAAAAAACATAACTGGTCCTTATTTATTCATTCGTTACACTATTTTTTCACAACCTGATGCTATAATGCACTCGTGTATAAATCTTTGTGTTTCAAAAAAACAAATAAGTTCATCCCCTTAAAAAAACTAAATCAAATCTTCAATTTCTGTCAAATATCTATACAAATATATATGATATAAATACACATACACATTTACAGTTATATGTAAGACCACTTTTATAATGCACAATGATGTCACAACACATATTGAGAGAACGTGAAATAGGCACAACTGTTTTCAATGGAATGTTTAGCGGGCAAGAAAATGAAACAATTGTTTAAGAAAACAGAACGCCAAGAAATAACAAAAATCTTGTAATATTTTAGCATAATAATGAACGTGTACAGCCGTTCTCAATGTTTTGCGTTCGAGTTTTACACCCCTAGCAACATAATAGGATCATACGAGGTGGGACTTATGCTTTAACGTCCGTCTCTGATAGGACTGGGGGTGGACAACCACATAAACTGCCCAAACAACCCATGTCCAGAATGCCCCGAAAGGGATTCGAACATGGGTCGCCCGCTTGGAGACCAAGCGAGTTAACCGATCGTCCACCGCATAATAATGAATGTTAACAAATGTTTACAATGGAATGTTTAGCGGGCAAAAAACAAACAAAAATCAAATGTAAAAGTCTTGTGATTGATAGCATGATAATAGTTGTGTAACAAGCTTTAACAAAATAATATTCATGTACATATTTCAACACAATGATATACATGATATGAATGATTCCACACAATAGACTAACAGAAAAAAAAAATCATTTGAAAAGAAAATGAACAAAGACTCTCTCTCATTCCTGAAGGAATAAATACAATCCTCCCCTTCCTTCGTTTCCTCCATCAATGGACTGATATGAGTACGAGTCCTATAACCATGGCACATTGGGCAAACAATCTTCTTATTGTTTTAAAAAAATGACACCTTGAGTGACCTCTACGTTTGACCTTGAAAAACCTCATATTTTGACTTTGAGTAACCTCTACATTTGAACTGGAGTGATCTCTATGTTTGACCTGGAGTGACCTCTAAGTTTGACCATGAGTAACCTATACAGTTGACCTTGAGTAACCTGAACTTTGTTTCATGCTTAGAATTTGTTTCCATTTTACTTGATTAGGACCAGGTAGAAAGAACCATTTTCTGTTAAATGGAGAAAATGTTATTTACTTCCTATTTTATGAAGCCTCATAAAATTAATCTCCAGGTATAGTTAACCAATATACAGAAAACAAAATTGAAGCCTTGGCATATTGCAAATCAGTCAGAGCATTGTATTTCAAAGACAAGTAGACATATTAGTAAAAAAAAAAAGAAAATTGTGGGAAAATTTTTTTCTAATTTTCACTGTACATTTTTTCGCCTTAGCAAATTTATCAAATACATGTAAGCATGTTATAAAAATGTTGTAAACTGCACAAAAGATGGCTCATTAATGAATCTTATTAAAACCAGTTAAACGAAATAATTTGTTGATATCTCCTAATTTTCTTCTTGTTTTATTTTTACCGTAGGTGTTTTTGTACTAGTTATCACAAGAGAAAAGTCACAAATTCCTGTAAACTGTATAAATACAATAGACAATAATTCAATAATACATGCGCAGACTAGCATTTCCTGTGCTTTGGGGAAAGGGGGGTGAGGGACAAGCAGGATACCATTAACAAATGTACAATCAAGCTCTGTGTTTGAATAGTGTAGGTTACTTAGAATGTATTGAACAAAAACAATACCAAAATGAGAAAATATGATTACATGTGTGAAATCAATATTTACATCCATCACAACAACAACAAAATAACTGAAAATGGAAATTTGAACATATAAAAACAAAAAAAGAAGAAAAAAACACACCATGAACAAGAAAATCATCAATATTTAAGCCAATTTACACTTCATACCAGTAGTGAAATTTAGAAATAATTGACAACAGAATTTTTTTTTAAAGGAGAAAAAAATAAAAAAAGAAATGTGAAAACCAAAACCAAACAGTCCTATGTACTGGTAGTTAGAATAAATTCAACATGAGAATGTATGACATCAACTGTATCTCTTTTTCTGAAGATTTCACATAACGGATCCATGAGGAAATGACAAAGCCATGTATCAATCAAAAGCAATGTATGTTAATGTCACATTGATATAATAATACACTTAAAGAAAACAAATCAGAGTAGATCATGCCACGAAGATGTGTATAACGAGTGGACTGCATTGAGGATTGAAAGAAAATCGGATGGACAGATTGAGAGAGTTTGCGAAGTTTTTCATATAGTATAGAAAGAATCTCAGAGTGGTGCCGGCAATTTCCAAACAATCTTGTGACGGAATGATAGAGGAAGTGAAAATATCCAAAGATAAACAAATCGAGAAAGACCGAAGGACACATGGATAAGATCAAACGAGGAAAAAGTGTCGCGAAGTTTGAATGAAAATGATTACAAAATGAAGTACTTGTCTTTCGTGGATTGGATACACACACACACACACACACACACCAAAAAAAGTGTTCTCAAATTAAGTCAGTCTGTACTTGTACATAGTTGAATTAAAGGTGTATTTTTCTTTCCATGTCTATGGAGGCAGGGAGTCTTAAGAAGATCTCTAAAATGTCATTCCTGCATATTCTCAAGTCCCCTATTTCACTGACAACACTTCAACTATCTTTTTAAAAAAATATTTATAAATTACTACATTCCATTCATCTTAAGTGATTTACCATCTGGTCCTTTTTTCTTCAGTATATAAAAAAAGCGACTGTATTTTATCACAGAAGAACTATACTACACCGCTGTAAGGGACAACATTAACTTTTGGTCTATTCTTCAGTATAGTTCAATTGGCAACAATTTTACACACAAAAGAGGATGAGTAGTAGAAGTAGTGATATCGTTGGTTATACTTCCAAGATGACATGGTCTACTCAGTTATAGAATTCTTTATCATATCTATTGATGGTCTAAGAATCCTCATTCTAATTTTAAAAGACAAGTGTCTATACGAAAGAAACATTTAGGCTGTGAAAGGTTCACACCTAAAAGTAGATGTCACTAGTCCTTAAGTCTGCTACTGGTTACGCATTGTGTGGTGGAACCCATAAAATCATTCAAAGAAATGCAAGGCCAGTCTTCTCAGTCTACATGAAACTGAGCTTGGCTTCGTCCGAGATGATAAGCGCACAAAGAAGAAGAAGGAGTAGGAGAAGAAGAAGAAGAAGAAGAAGAAGAAGAAGAAAAAATAGATCAAGACATATAACCTACATTGTGACATTCTGACACAGCACAATTCAAGAAGAGGCAGCATTCGATGATTCAAAATTCAAACAGTCTGTCTGTTTGTCCATGAAGTGTATTATTCTCTGCAATCCTAAAGGGATTGTCGCCTACATTGTGACATTCTGACGCAGCACAATTTTAAAAAGAGGCAGAATTCAATGACGAAAAAATGTCGAATATATTATCCTCTGTGCTTCCACATACACCATGGTCTACTTTACAACTCTGGGTCGTCCACAAATTCGTCCATATCCCCGTCGTGGTCGCTGACAAACGGCGCTGACTTCGGCTTCCTCACAGTCCTGCGTAGGGCCAGACATGTGAGCACCACACCTAAAAGTGTACCCAGCAATAGACAGCCCACGGCGACGCCAGCAACAGTGTCTGGAAGGGGGAGGGCGAGAGGGGAACATAATGGATACATTCAGTGAGTGGACTTTTATAACAAAAATAATAATAGATAGCATTTATTTAGCGCTTTGCCACGCTCTACATCAAGCTCAAAGCGCTTTACAGCCCCTAGGTGATAGATAATTTTGTATACTGTTTTCAACCCTTCTCAGGGAAATTCGCCTTAGTGTTATGAGCTCTGCTTTTCATTTGTTCCAACATGCAGTTGCTAAAAAAACTTTCTAAATGTTCAGGCGCATCAAGTGCCTTTTTGCACACTTCAGTCAAACATCACAGAAGATAAAGTGCCGGAACTACTAAAAGTTCCAGATTCAGTTTCTGATTTTTCATCATTGACGCTTAAGACTGGAAAAGGTCAGCTGGACAGAGAGAAGAACCAATAAAAATGTCTGCACTGTGCTAAAAATAAAACCAACACTACTGAAAATTATTCAAAAAAAAGGAAAATACAACACTTTGGCCACATCAAACGTCACAACACAATCTGTAGATGTACTGGAAGGAAGGATCCAGGCAAAACTAGGGAAGACCATGTAGGACACACACATACCCAACAAACATGCACAAATGGCCGATAGGCGCTTCTCTTGTGGAAACTGCAAGTTGGCTACACCGAAAAGCGGAGACAATATCACTAGCAGGTACCAGAGAGTAGACATTTCACCAACCCGCAACGTAACCCCCCCCCCCAATATTGATTAATTCCAGAGACAGTGTCCTATCCCCCCCCCATCCGTTTTTTCACTACCTCAGAGTACACTCACCAGCTTCGTGCAGATCATGAGGTTTAGACTCTGACTTGTCCAGCAGGACCTGGTGTGACAGCCAAGACCACACCATGCCCTCCTGGGTCAGGATCCTCTGGGTGGTGTGGCCATGCAGGTCATCCACATACAGGATACCAATGCCTGTGGGCGGGTACAGGTTCATGTCAGTCAGTATTACATGATAAGTCTAAAAGATAGGATTATAACAAAAGAGTTTGTCCATTTATTGAAAACTAATGTCTTTCAGCATCATGTCCAAACATTTAAATGTTTATATTGTACTGTGCCTGCATTATGTTATGTCTATGTTGATCTAGTCCAACATGTGTGGTAGTATTATACTCTTGTACTATGTTTATTGTATTGCTAACAAACGGCTCATACTAAATTTCCATGATTTGATTATTTGACAGATTTTTTTTATTAAATTGGCTGACCTTTCAAAAAATGTTATCTTGTTATTTAATGAGACATGAGACAAAGGTCATGTGGACACCCCCAGAAAATGAAGACATTCATAAAGACAGCGGCAGACGGTAAGCAGTGGCGAGCTGTCATCAGACGTCTAACCTCAGTAGAACCGCAGCCATTGTTTTTGCAGTTGCTATTCCCTGCTGTGGAGTTATTCACTCTTATCGGCCAAAACCGCAGCCATTAAACTGAACAACAACAACTTGAAGAATGTACTCTATAAGAGACAACATGACACGTGCAAGTTGTGTGATGACTCATTGTTACCTTTCAGGTTAAGTTGTATGGCCAGCTTGTACTTGCTCTTCAGACTCAGATGTTCCTCATACCACACCTGGTGGCTCTCACTGTGGTTCTGAAACATCAAACGACAGGATATAATAATCTATTACTAATAGAGCTAAGAAGAAATGTCTTCACATACAAGGCTTTTTTCAGGGCCACCAAGAAATTCTATAAAAATATGAGCTGCATTAGGAATTTTGTACAGGTTTACGTGGACACACTTAGAATGACGAACTATATTTGGTTAATCCTCCTTACTCTATA
>JAUELK010139434.1:0-11483 GCA_031471215.1 Gastropteron pacificum
AAAAGGAATTAGATAAGGTATTTGGAGGTAGAATTAGAAGACACAAATATAATTGGATGAAAATCACACAGGACAAAGATGTTTTAGATATGATAGAAGGTATCGCTTTGGACGTACAAAAACTACCCCATAACGTGACCTTTATGTTGACACAAAATATCGGTCAACATTTCGTAATTGTACCAATTACTCATTCAACCATTCATTATATTGAATGAACGTACATACGTATTCATTTACGACTTTACCACAATGACGTTTAATTTGTTGAGTTGTAATCCCTTAGATCATATAAGAGGTGGAACCTACGTTTTAACGTCCGTCTTCGATAGGACGGGATGGGGATCGACAACCATATTATAAACTGCCCACATGACCCGTGTCCAGAATCCCGGGGAATGATTCGAACTCGGCCTCATTTAACTCTATCCACCAGTCAGTGTAGTATGTAGCACCAATCTTGCCTCTTGCAGTATGTGTGAGCATGTCAATAAATTATTTTCTTACAAATGGACCGTTAAACGCGAAAAAAAATGAAACACCGACATCCGTACCAGCGATTGAAAGGCCAAAAATAAAATAAAAAGGACGGCCAAACACAACGTGGCCAGATGACATCAAATCAAGAGAAGAATATAGATAAGATAAGATAAGATAAGAAAAGATAAGACAAGATGAGATAGGATAAGATAAGATCACACTTTCTTGTCCATAAAAATGTCACATTGCTTTGGTGTTGTACATACAAACATATTAAATTGACAAACAAAACGTGGTTAAAACTTCATATAAGATACAGACACATTACATATCACAGTTTTGCACAAAAGCACACCCAAATATATATGATGATGATGATGATGATGGTGGTGACGATGATGATGATGATGATGATGATGATGATGGTGATGATGATGGTGATGATGATGGTGATGGCAACAATTTAACGGATGTGGGCATGAAGGACTTTCTGTATCTCTCCCAGCAAGAGTGAGAGAGCAGAAGACATCGCGAGTGGAGGGCTACACCCAGCAATGGGTGGACATGGCCCAGATCAGACAAGACAAGACAAGACAAGACTAAGACTACTTATGACATTGTAAACTATATAAGAGACACATGGATAAAAGCAATAGTGAAAGAATGAATATACTCAATGTTGTATGGATATAGATGGCCACAAGAGTGAGGAGAGAGCAGAGGAAATCATGAGTGGAGGGCTACACCCAGCAGTGGGTGGACATAGCCCAGACAAGACTGTACATCGGATTGAAGTCTCCAGTTCCAGCTCTGTACTCAACTAGCTACTAGTGTAAGGACAATCCATCATAATGTCGGTTTTGAATTAATACAGTTTCAGTTCACACCCCTAACAACACAATTAGGTCATGCAAGAAGTGAACTAGTAACTAGCTGGGGTGGGGCCTACATTTCAACGTCCGTGTCCGATAGGAGAGCCACCATGCAAACTACCCACACGACCCATTCCAGAACGGGATTTGAACCTTGATCGATCGCTTGGAGGCCGAACGATTTATCCCACCGTGTTAACCGTTTGGCTGTGTCCATGATGTGGTCACTAGCACTCATCAATCAGAGATGACAATCTGTACACTGTGTCATTTACAGGCCGTGCTGACAGATCAAGCTATTCTTGGAAAACAACAAGCTTGCCATGTTCGATTTGTGTCTTGAAGTGTGATCTACACTTTTGGCAACATAATGAAGGTCTTATCAGAAGTCTTTTTCTTTTTTTTAGTAAGATTCAAATCTCTAGCAACACAATGCGGATCATAATAGAAAAAAAGAGATGGGATAGTATTGTCTGTCCCTGATAAAATCGGTGCATTGTACCTTGTAATAACACTCACTCGCTCACTGTACAGCCCCACTCTCTCGTCGAATGTTGGCTGCCCGCACTGCTTGGTGTACTACATCACGCCAGTCTTGCCTTCTGTCCACGGTGTCGAGCATTTCCGGGCTGTCTCTGACGGTCCATTCCTCGATGTTGCCAAGGTAGCTACTGTGTGGCACTCGTGTACATGTAATGTATATACTGTTTAGTTCACTCTTGTACATGTAATATACATTACCGTTTATTTCAATCTCGTAATGTAATGTACATACAGTGTATTACTCTCTTAGTTTGATGGTAGAGAATTCAAGGTGTCAGCCACTGGTGTCAAGAGATTGGAATTCAAACACTGCAAATATGGCGTTGGCTTACAATTACGTTCTGATTCTAAACGAGATGTCGGCCTACTCTTCGTGAAGTAAAACAAACAAGCACACAAAGAATGAAACCCGAAAAAAACATACAGTAGCCAAAAACAACAAAACAACAACAAGAAAACAAACAAACACACAGACAGACATGAAAACGTACAAAGTAACAAATGAATACATGTATATATTAATAAAACAAACAAACAAAAAGCGAAACATAACTTCTTTGTCTTCTCCCCTGTTTTCAGGTAATTTATTCACTTGACATCACTTCATCAATCAAAAGACAAATATTGCAACATGACATGGCTCCTCAGTCATCAACATTATGTTTTGCGGAAGTGAAGTGTTTTGTGAAAGAAAAAAAAAAAATTAATTAAGTATCAAATGAATCCCATGGCATTCCAATAGTAAAGACGATAAAGAACAATTAAAAGACTCTGTTTGTTTAAAAATGACACATGCATCACGTAGTAGTAGTTAAATAACATATCTGGCAACAACATTCACACAAAGCAATCAAAGTGAGAGGAAATAGGGATGCCCTTTCATAAAAAAATCTACACATGGGAACTAGTTGTTTACAGAAATTCGGGCATAGAATACAATTTTAACATAATGTTGGCGGTAGTCAAAATGGCTTGAAGAAGATTTATATAATGATTGAAAACTAAACACGTAGAAACCTTAATTTGTGAGTGACATGGAGAAAGGGCTTCTTCATCTGAGACATTGAGCAAGGCTGTGTACACTACGTCGAATTATGCTGTAAGCAAAAAAACAATTAACAGTTATTTGAAAATCACAATGTATCAAATCAGCTAATGCGTTATCGGGCACCATATATGACCTTGAATGAACATAATTTTGCTGTAACATTTATGAATGCTGAGGCGTAGTCAGCCATACTTCACACTAAATGTCACTGAAACTGTAGATGCTGGGGATTAAGCGATGACAACAATAACAAAAAAACAGTAAATAATTGTAATGACTGAAGATACATAATTCAAACAAAGAAAGGACTCAACTCTAAGGCTATGTGGACAAGGAAGCGCTGTTGGTTGCATAATAATGTAGGTGAACAAAAAAGAAAAAAACCCAAACAAACAAAATAAAGGGGGAAAAAAGCAATCTTCCCATGCACATTCATGTAGTGTGTCATCCACATTCTATTTTTAGGGCATTGAGCTTCTACAATGGAAGGCTGCTATATTATATTATCAATGGAAGAAAGAAAAAAATCTTAAATCTTCTGAAAGAAGCAGACAATACATATTGTACCAAAATGTAGTCAATAACTCTCACGAGTCACATCCAAAATGGCATACAAATCTATTAAAGATAACAACAGGCTGGACAGGTTTTTTAAAACCTTTACTATGTTAAAACTGGAAAAAAAAGCCAAATATTCCGTAATAAGTCTTCAGTAACATTAAGTCTTAATGTTTATACACATTATAAAGACATGTAGTATTAATACTGCTTCATTGCATAACACAAAAAGTCTTTGTTGTTGTTAGTAAATACTCTAATCAAAGAGTACACATGTCTAACACATGCAGCACAATAGTCATATATTCTCACACAAATGAATGTGAAACAAAAGCTATGAATAAATAAATGACTTCTAGGAATGATAAAAGTTTACAACAAGTATAAATAAGATTTGAGAGAAATCATCCAACAGGTCAGGATATGTCTGAGTGATGAGAATTATAAACTTTGCCAACAGGTTTGGAGTTACGTAGAAGCTATGTGAGGAATGAATGAAGTCTTAGTCTGTATTGAAACAAAATGTTCAACATAATATGAAACAGACTTACAAAAAATGTTCAACATAATATGAAACAGACTTACAAAAAATGTTCAACACAATATGAAACAGACTTACAAAATGTTCAACATAACATGAAACACTTACAAAATATTCAACAAAATATGAAACAGACTTACACAATGAAATGGCAAATCATGAGAAAGGTATGGAACACACGAAAACCCAGTAAATAAGACTTTGTTCCGCTTGCCACTTTGACATATAAACATGAAACCAAGTTTGCCAATTTGTTGATACATGTTACTAAATCACCATTGATTGAACCATGACACATTTCAAAGGACTGAAAATGGAGTACAAGTTAAATTACTATTCTAAACAACAACAACAACAACAACAACAAAAGCTTTTTTCTTCCAGACGGGATTGGGGAAATTCTGTTCCACCTTATACTTATTTCTGCAAGCTTCACTTGTAATGCAACTTAAGAACGATCAATAAAGAGAGCCAAATTGGTTTCAATAGATACATTTACATAACAACATAAGAGAAGAAAACAAAACAGAAATGTACGAGATGCTCTGGCATGGTGTGAACAATGCAGACAACATGAACACTGGGTTGAAAGACTAGGGTAGGGATGTGCAAGGGGGAGGGAAGGACAATTTCAAAATCAAAGAACGGAAAATACAACATACAGCATCATTGAGACATTTCAAGTGATAACTTATCCATTTGTGCCTTCATAAGCAGTAACAAAGCATAAATAACATGCAAATAAACAAAATTAAAAAAATACCACATTAAAACCCTGATTAATTCAGACATGCTCATGATACCAATGTTGCGACACAAAAAAGGAAGAATATAGAACTCTAGTCTAGAAACTGCTGTTCACTGTTAGCGTGTATGCAAGTAGATAGATAACTCTGCGAAGCTATTAAGTAGATCTATATGCTACTTGTACATAGGCACACAAAATCCTTGCCTCACAAGAGTCACAAATGTTCCTAAGTTTGATCATGATCTGCCTAGATTCCTGGCAAAACAAAGTGATAGTTGAACTGTGAACTGATTTACATTGATAAAGGGGAAGGCATATCGTAACGTATGGTGGCTTGAATGCATACATCTAAATATGGAATGACACTATGACAGATAAACAGGGGAAAAATGAAACATGAATATTGCACAGTTTATGATGATTATCCACATTTTGATTTGATAAAAACTAGAAAAATGTGACCTCATCTAACACACATACCAACGCACCACAAACATTTAAGTCTTTACACAACTATTACTCAGGAGAAGCAAAATACACAAAGTTGACAAACAAGGAAAAGAAACTCTGTAAAGTGGTACGTCAGACGTCTCAAATAAATATCGAACAAATTTCTCTAGATAAGTTTGAAAAGTCATAAGGAACTATTTCCTATACAGTAGAAAATACTAACGCCTGGCAATTGTCTAAAGATATTATGTCAAGAACCAAATTAATATATTCTTACATGTGAGTAAGTCTTCAGTCCACATCTATCGAAGTGAAGAAACTCTAGATCCATGCACTTGCTCTACAAATAACCTTAGACATGACAATTTCATGATTGCAGCTATAGAAAAGTAAAGGTTATAGAGAAAGACAAGCAAACAAATTAATATTATTATGACATATCTGTTCTGGATTTCATGTAAACATTTGATATCTGTTAACTCTTTCCCTCCCCTACATTTTTCAGCAATTTATCAACCCTGACGATTTTGTAGCTTTGTTCAATTCCGTCCTTTCCATAAACCAAGTGACAGAGCTTAGTGTCTAGATATAACCATGGCTTGAGCCGCAAAATCTGTTTTAGACGAGTGAAAGAGTTAAAGTAGACCTGTCAGATATTCTCATGTAAAGTTGAGTCAAGCGTGTGGGAAAAACACCATGAAAAACTTCAACATAAAAAGCTCTGCATTTGCATTTTGATTTGGAACCCTGAATTTGAATTTGAAGGTATCTTGGGCATCAACATTGAACTAAGTGTACACAATGTGCTAACTCTCTCTTAACACATTTCAATACATTCAAAGCTATGGCACGTAAAGAGCAGTGCAGAATACTTTAACTTTAAGTGAGGATTTAATTCAGACTCCAGTTTGATATTAAGTAGAAGGCCAATGTGACCAAAGGGTAATTATACATTTAAGTTATCATAAGCAAAGATGCCATGAACTCAAAGCCTGCTTAACCATAGGAGACCATTTTGATTTCAATGAATCCAAGTAGTTGGAACATGAGAAGTTTAACATAGCATCTTTTGTATACATCGCATTCTTCATAGGTTCGATAGTCCTCAAGATCAGCTGCATGTTGGCTCAGTGGTTAACATGTTGGGTCCACTCATTTAGTCTGCAAGCCAGTGAATCGTGTTGGAATCTTCTTTAAAAATAAAATGTGTCAATGACAGGTGCTGTTTAAACTATCAAGTTAGTGTCCTCTCTGAAAAGTAGGGTTTTCTGTCTGGAGTCAAAACAGTCTAAGTTTTCATACTACACCGTCTTTCCATATCTGTTTTCAATCATAGGCAACTTGCTTAAAGTTCGAAAAAAGAAAACTCTCAAGAAATGCATTGAAAGTGATGGCAAGTAAGTATGATGCTAAAAACCAAGCAAAACAAGGTGAATCTAAATGCTGTTTGGTGTGCAGTAAGTAGCAGTAAATAAATGGTTTACAGACAGAGCATTGAGCTGTCCTGAAGTGTTCACATCTGCCCCACATAGGTAAAGTGATGTATCTGAAGTTTTGGAGTTTCCAGAGAAATGAATCATATTTTCATAATCTTATAACCTTTGTTATATCCCAAAGTTGTTATTATTTGGTTTAACTTTTGTGGTCTCTCAGTTTGATGTTTGACGTCTGATGACAGCTAGCCAATTGACTAAGCATTTTTGTTTTATGAAACCTTATGAGGCAGACCATAGTTAGTGACGCTAATTTTTTATTGCATTAAACTCGAAACCAAACCAAATGCAGATATATCAGTTTGCCTTTGTAGGGCAGACATGCATTGTGAGTGGCCGTCAATATTCGTTGAGGGGTCTCTAGTACTTGGAGGGGTCTCTAGTGTTCGTTGAGGGGTCTCTAGTACTTTGGGGGGTCTCTAGTACTCCGAGGGGTCTCTAGTACTCGTAGAGTAGACTCATTGCCTCGGCTGCCTTAGCTCTCACAGAAGGAGATGTGTCTTTGAGCAGTAGAATCAGAGCTGAAATATAGCAGGGAAATCAGAAAATAAAATTCATCATTCACTTCTTTAAAATGTACAAGAATAATAAGAAACTACACTATAATATGTTTACTAGTGGTAGCAATAATGACGATAATAATGAAATATTTATTAAAAAGTGTAATATCTCAGTCATATCAGGAGGGACAGCTGAAGTCATGTATGTTGGCAGCATTACAACGACGTTGAGATGGCTTTGGAATGAAACAAGTCTGTCAGGGTGATAATCTGCTGTAAAGTGCATTGAGCTTGCTGTAGAGTGAGAAAAAGTGCATATAAATTGGCTATTATTATGTTTTTAAAAGCTTTGCTTGTATTTTTAGACAACACATCCTTCTCACCTGCACAGACATGCTCCTTGCTTATGTTTGTTTGAAGTTCTTTGCTCAGATTGCCCAAGAGAAATCCTGAAAGAAACAACAAATGAAAGTAAAACAAACGTACACTTCTATTGTTGACTGAAGTAAACATGACTAAAACATACATTTCTAGTGTTACTAAAGCAAAAATACCTTTACTGTTGTTGACTAAAACATACATATCTTTCATTGACTAAAGCAAACATACATTTCTATTGTTGACTAAAGCATACATCTCTTTATTTATGACTAGAAAAACCCATAGATTCCTAACATTGGCTGAAGCAAACATACATTTCAAATAATTTGAATAGTTAAAAACAATTAGTAGACAAGAATAATCCTTGTGATACACACTGCAAACATATCAGAAACTATTGGAACAACTACTGTAAGAGTTACGGGATTGGTGATGAAAAGAAAAAGAATGAAAGAAATGTACTTTCTCTAAATATTATACATGACCTCTTGTTTTATAAAAAAAAGAAAAGAGAAAGGTCAGAGAATACAGGCTTCCACTGAAGTTATTCAATCATTATCGCTTATAGCTTAGTCTACTGTACTGCTAATGTCTTTTGCATAATTATGTTTATGCCATTTCAGCTGATTGTAAAGCACTTAGAGCCGACTGTGGGATAAACACTATATAAATACTCTATTTTTTTCATTGCTATTATCATCATTATACAGAACTAAATAAACAGAATGACACAGACAAGTAGGGCTGTACCTGCAAACATGGCAGCGTTACTCTTGATCTCTGGCCAGGCACTCTTGAAGAAGCTGACACAGCCCATCACATAGAAGTTCATCTTGTCAGGGAAGTCTTGGATCTGATGGCACAGGCAGGCAGACAGGACTTTAGTGTGAAAGTGTGTACAAATGTTATCTACATCAAGTTGGGTAAGAACAAACATAAAAATCAACAACAAACATTCATCCTAAGACTAGTAATACAAATAATAATAGCCGATTTATATAGCACTTTTTCTCTATGAGGTCAAAACTCTTTACAGCATAGTACTGGCTGACAGGAGTGAACAAGAGTGAACAAGGCTGACAAGAGTGAACAGCTCACCAAAGTTTTATCAAGACCTTTTAGTCATACTTCAGTAATCTTTGCGTTACGTTATACACGCACTTAGATTGAACGAGCAATCCACTTTTTTGTTGTCACAACAGATTTGTCTACTCAATAAATTACTGGATACCTCACAATGATCATCATCATCATCCCCATTCCCATCATCATCATCATCCCCATCATCATCATCTTCATCACCATCATTTTCATCACCATCATCATCAAAATCATCATCATCATCATTATCATCATCTTCAAAGTGTCCTTACAATCAGTTTGGCCAGGTCGTTCATGAACTCTCCGTAGTGGAGATATCCTGTGTCCAGCAGGTGGCGCTGGAACTTGTCGTTCATGACCTCTGACCCCATCAGTGGACCGAGGAGGCGCAGGGCGTACTTGCATGCCTGGGTGGGCAGAGATGAGAGGAGGAAAAAGTAGGCCCTACATGTGTATGACTACAACAATATCAAAGATGATAAAAGTGTTGTGACCATTGACCATAATTGAAATTTCAGTGCAAAGCCTATAGGTAAAATTAACACTTGATAAGAATTATCGCTTGTTATTTTTTAAATTCTTTTCCATCATCAAGCGTAGTCTTGTTAATTGTTTTATTTTGTCAGGTTTTTCAGACTCAGTCCAAGTGTTAAACAGGTACCCAACAACAGCCAAGTTAAAGATCCTGGAGTGTGATGGCAAGAAGCCCCTCGCAGACTGCACTGCCAAGTATGCCTCCTGGAAGTCGAAATGGTCACAGAAAGTAAAGTGTCTGGTGAGTTAATGGCACTGTAAAGTGCATTGTAAAGCCAATTGAGCTTTTTGAAGAGTCAAGCCAGCAATGTGCCATTCTTCTTCTTCTTCTTCTCCTATTTCTCTCTTCTTCTTCTTCTCCTCCTCCTCATCCTCCTCCTCCTCCTTCTCCTTCTCCTTCTCCTTCTCCTTCTTCTTCTTCTTCTTTTTCTTCTTCTTCTTCTTCTTCTTCTTCTTCTTCTTTTTCTTCTTCTTCATTCTTGAGCAATGTGCTATAAAAAATTCAAATATTATAATTCTAAAATGACTACACAAGTCTTTGCTTGTATCTTCACAATTTAATCTCACAATGACAGAAGATCTGTGGACACAGAAACAAAAGACATGTGACAAAACAGACGAACAGAGATGACGATGTTAATAACGACATAATATGCATGTATAAAACATCAGTGTCTTCTATATTCCACCTCACCTGTTGCACTGGCTCCTCCTTGTCATTGAGGTGCAGCAAGAGGCTGATGAAGTTGCTGTGTATCTGCTCCAGGAAGGGGGCCCTGGAGGGTCCGTCACCGAACCTGGACAAGTTTCCAAACAGCATGAAGGCCTGGGCTCGCACCTCAGACTTGTCCTGGTGAGCACAGTGGATCACAGTTGTGTGATGAGAAAATTGATGGTTTTCCATGATTAAAATTTAAAAAAAAACCTGTTTTCCTCTTCAAAATGATATTAATAAATAATGTTGTCCATTGTTGGATTTGAGATTACTTTCTTATCCAACACAAGGTGCACTCTTGGAAAAAGTGCTTTGTCATGACTTTCTCACCTCACCCAGGTGTATAATGGGTACCCAACTATAGACAGTGAAAGATCTTGTTAGTATGTTGGTATGAGCGCTGGGCGTTGACCAAGGAAGCACTAACAGTATGCCTCGCAGGAGGTAAAAGCGCTACATAAATGCTATATACTATTAGTAGTAGTAGTAGTAGTAGTAGTAGTAGTAGTAGTAGTAGTAGTAGTAATAGCAGAGGAAAACAAGACAGCTTGGAAAACAGCAGGCGTTCCTCTTTGTTTGTCTAGTCTGCCATAGGGACTGCCATTCTAGAGTTGGCTTGTACAGCCACTCTAAGAGATGTGCTAATGCTACCAAAAACTGAGGTTGCTACCCCATCGTCTGGCGTAGACGGAAGGATGCTAACTAACTGGCTAACTAAGTAAGTAGTGTTGTAGCAGACCTTCTCAAAGCAGGGCCTGATCTTGAGGGAGACGTTGATGAGGATGGCCCTGATGTGTTCCTCCTGTATCTGGCCCAGCACACGCGACAGTCCACTCATGGCCTCCACCGTGATGTAGTCCTCAGGGTCCTCCTTGTCATCCATCCCCGCCATCATGGCCGACAGGATGGTCGTGGCATACGTCTGCACCTACATACAACACAGAGAGAATACATTGTAGGGATGTGTACTTCTGAACCTACACACAACACATAGAGAATACACTACACACAACACAGAGAGAATACATCACACACAACACAGAGAGAATACATTACACACAACCCATAGAGAATACATTGTCAGGATGTAAACTTCTGTACCTACGCACAACTACACATTATAGGAAATACTTTGTCGGGATGTATACTTCTGCACCTACACACAACAACACATAGAGAATACATTGTAGGGATGTAAACGTCTGCACCTACACAAGACTACACATTATAGGAAATACAATGTGAAAAATAGAAACACAACAAAATAAGGACTCATAATTAACTGTTATCTTATAAAATATAAAAGTTTTTACACTGCTCTTTCTTTACATAATGATTAACAAATACATACTACACAACACACATTCACAGATACATTATGTCCCCACACAATGGTCTACTAACACATGTACACACTGCCAAACACACATACCCATTGCCTAATACAAACACATGTAGATACATAAATACACATTGGCGAACACATACACATTGCTCAACACACACATACACACGCACT
>JAUELK010139655.1:0-21156 GCA_031471215.1 Gastropteron pacificum
GGTTTCATGTATTCCTGACTGTTCCTCTAAAACACCTGTGTACATGCTCAAAGTTCTGTGTGAAATTATGGGGTCAAAAAAGTACGGTAAAAGTGAAAGGTTTATGCTAAGATAGTGAAGATAATGATAATAGTAAATATTTAAAAAATTATTCTTTAGTTTCAAGTGCTGCAAATTCATGAAAGAATCTGTAAAGAAAAGAAAGAAAATGAGATCATTTGACTCATGAAGGTTGCATTCTTGAGACCTTTGGATGTCATTTATTGTAACTACTGAGTTGCTTTGTAGCAACTTACATGGGTTTCCACACACAAGTACCTAATATTCTTCAGTTATGGTTTCTGTTGGGAAGCAGATCAGAAACAAATGATGTCAACATTGTGTGATCATAACAAGGAAAGATGATGCATGGACTATGTAATATGGTATGATGTAGCATTTTGCAACATGCAAGGTTACAAATGCTACATGCGTTTATTTATCGCTGAAGTGCTCCAAACATTGGATTTAAAAAGCTGGTAAACAATAATGTTATTTGATTTACTCGTTTTATTGAAAAATTATTGAAAGACATAATGAGATCAGTTTCATGTTAAAGCCTTTATTTGTTATCAGATTTCTACTTTGAGTTTGCAAAATCTGGACGGTGGACTAGACGAGGACTCTATGCACCAAGTGCGCCAAAGGGCGCGGCTCGTGTGTGCTGCCCTGTACAAGTACTTTGAGGTGCACACGGTGCTCAAGGCGGACGAGCTGAGAACACTGCACCACATTGAAGGGGGGAACACGTCCATCAGAGACAGCAAGGTGAGGACAAGTAGACATCCTCACAATGTTACATATAGGACATGTTTTCAAAATGTGACCCCCGAAGATAACTCTAACGGAGTGACCCTCATAACTTGAACATTTTAAAGGAGAGAATACTTAATTTCTTCTTTTTTTCTTCTTCTCCAATGCCCAGATCATTATCACTGGCAAATTTTCTAGGGCTGTGATGTAATCTCTTTGGGTTAATTTGTTTCAGCGATATGTAATCATCTGATGTATGAAAGGAATGATGAGGAAGCATTGAAATTTAACACTGCAATGTATATATATCATTTGTCTTCTTATCAGTATGATATATCACTTCATTACTTGTCGTATATCATCTTACATTGTGAAGTGCATTTTGCTATTAGTTGAGCCGGGAATGTGTTGTTGTTCGATTTAACGCCTGTAGTCTCTCAGTGTGACAGCTCGCCACTGCTTACGGTCTGGTACTATACAGATAATCATTACTATGTATTTTCATTTGGCTGTGTTAGCACAGTAGGTAAAGCGTTCAACCGACAAGTTGTCGTCCATGGGTGGTACCGAGCATCTAGTCTTCTTGGATAAGGACAGTAAACTCAGTGGTCCTGTGTGCACGTTGCACACATTAAAGATCCCTTGGCAGTTTGAAATCAATGAAGAGTTTACCAATAAAATTATGGTCGCTGTTTTGGCATAATTCAAAATTGAACCATATCATAACCCATCGTCCCCCTAGAAACAAAATGGTCCGATAGGCGCTGCTCTGTGGCGACTGCGTGTTGGCTTCAGCTCATAATACTAGCGCAAATTTCCCTGAAGAAAGACAATATACATTACAACTCGTCTCTGTCCCTGGCAGTGTGTGAAAGGCTGCAAGTACTCCCTGGATGAGAATGTGGAAGTGCTGATGAACCACCTGCCGGCCAAGTCTGACTGGACCCCCGAGGTGGCCATCCACAAGCTGGGAGGGATCAGTCTCCTCTGTCAGCACATCGCCATGGCCCCCGAGTGGGAGTCCTACAACGGAAGGTGAGTGGACGCCGTCGTGATGATTATAAATAAGATGATAATGAACATTGTTTCTACAGGGATCCCGTTTTAAGCCCACATTGACTGAACACATCCCCTCCTGTTAACACACTTTCAGGCCACACAAACTGGTCAAATCAGCTATTCGTGGACAGAGAAGGGCAGGTTTCTTCAACACATTCTCATCTGATCACAGCTTGTTTGAATTGAATGCTTTTATTGGTATATAAGGCCTTTGACTTCCATACTGAACATCATACAAATCAACATTATACCCCCAAAAATTCCATCCTGTTATCTTTGTACTATTTGTATCTTTGATGTAGTTTATGACATCACAGTTTGTTTGACAATCTGAAGGCGAATCCCTCACTCAGTCAAAGTGGACACGTGTTGGCAGATGTGTCATCATTCTGGACCATGAAGACTACTACAGAGGACTTGACAAAATGTCAACCCCCCCTTGCACAAATCTTTTATACAGATTTCTTCTCTATTTGTTTGTTTTGATGATATCAATATTTTGTTACACAAAGATGCTTTCCTTACCATAGCGGTGCTATTTTCTTTGTCTTGTGTCTCAGGACAGAGACGATTGTGTCGGCCCTGGACACTTTGACCATGTGCTCTGTGTCCCATCGCACCCAGCTCCTGCTCTGCTCCAGCGTGAACATCAGGGACAATATCAACACCCCCATGATGAGGTAAGAGCATCTGGGCTTTAATGTGCTGTTACCATATCCAGGCCATGTTCATATATTATTGTTGTTGTTGTTGTGATCAGGCACAAGTTACGAGTTATTCACTCTTCAAGTGGTCTAATAGGCCTACAGAGCCATGGCAGTCTAGCTCTGCAACCTGGGACTGGAGGGCCTTCAAATTGCCCCCTTGTTCCTGCAATTGTGCAATGCAGTCACAAGACCCCTCCGGACCAGAGCCATGTTCACACATCAAGGCAGCTTTGTTTGCCTGTCAAGGCTTTTCTTTCACATGTCGACGATCAGGCAAAACAAAACGGTGGTTCCATTGGTGTCAATTGTAAAAATCTTGTTTGATTCAGTTTTCACTAACAAGTGATTATATAACACTTAACATGTGTGTTCTTTGCCACAACTTCCTCACCCTACCCAGGTGTAAAAAGGGTACCCAACTATAAGCAGTGAAAGGTTTTGTTAGTAGGTTGGTATGGGTGCAGACTAGCCAGCACTAACCAGTGTGCCTCCCAGGAGGTTAAGAAGGCTTTGGAATGAATGAATCAGGTCTGCCGGGGTAGTAGTGCCTGTTATAAGGCACTTAGAGCGAGAAAGGGTGCTCTATAAATGCTATTTACAGGGTTGCAAGACTGCCGCCTCTTGTCCGGCCAACCGTCTTTTTCAGGCTCCAGTCATTTTTCCGTCTGGCCGCGAGTTCCGATTTCGAGCCGTCCGGGGAAACAAATGTCAGGACCCGAAAATTAGCAAAAACATAACTTTTTCAGGCTTTTTTGTCTGTACTATTTCCATTTATCTTGGTCTCTTCCTCTCCACATGTCCACAGTGTGTTGGTCGGTCTGGCAGAAGGAGAAGTCATCACTGACGCCTTGATCCAGAGGGCTGCTCTCAGAGCCATCGCACACTGTGCCTGTGGGCCCATTGAACGGGTAAGGACTCTTATTGTCTATGGTTTTTGTAGTTTGTCATTCTTTTTGCCCCTTCTCAGGGGAAATTAGCCTTACTGTTATTGGCTCCGCCTTTCGCTGCAGCCAACACGCAGTCGCTATGGTTTTTTTCTTTTTGTGGTGGTATATGTAGTAGAGTTTTGAAGTTGGCCAGGGTAGTGGCCTTGGCAGGCCTACTTACTCTTCATCGATTTTCAACTGCCAAGGGATCTTTAATGTGCACACAGGACCTCTGAGTTATCTTCTTTCTCTTTGCATGAGAAGACTAGGTGCTCGATCCCACCTACCAAGGAGATTGGTTATGTGATGTAGTATGAGGAAGTGCGTTATGTAATCTCATCAACTTTACTTTTGGTAGTACCGTACAAATAGTATGCTGTGTGTACCCTGGATAGCTGAAGCTACATTAACCCATCCCTCTGACACCTTTCCCCTCAGTTTGGCAGTGGGGCCTTGCGTCACTACACAGCCACCCCTAGTAGCAAGAAGAGGAGCAGCCCCCCAGAGGACGACCTTCAGACAACCATGTGGAGGAGTATCCGCACCAACAATGGCATCATGGTCAGCAAGCTCCTTCATTTACACAACCAAATCATATTCAATACAAGTTGGGAAGTTTCAGGGATGTTCATGGCTCAGGTTTAGTCTGAATTAAGATTTTCCTGAGTGAAATTTCTTCCACCAAAGGGGTAGTATGCAAGAACAACAAATCAGTCAGCTTTTCACTGGGTTGCACGATACAGATATCAGCAGATGATGTCAATATTACGACAAGCTTGGCTTTTGTTTGCATGATTGACATTTTAATGTGTGGGTTGTAAGAAAATGCGCTGTAATACACCACTAGAAATACTTTATCCTGGTGTCCTTTCCAAGGAAGATATGGATGTCATAAAGCTAAGACAAGAATAGTGATTTGTGCTTTGAATTTTGTGATCGTGGTTCTTTCGATATCTGTCAAGTTTCGCCCAAATGGTCTCCACAATGATTCTTTCAGGTGCTGTTGAAAACCCTGAATGTGAAGACACCGATCACCGATGCTGACGCTATGAGGACTTTGGCTTGCAAGGTTTGTTCACACTTTGTTAATGTCTTTTTTAACATCTTTTAAAATGCATACTTATCAATTTAGTTTATATGTGAATTCCTTGGTTAGTTGTTGCCATAGTGAATATATTTCTAAGGTGATGCAGGGACCTTTGGGTGTAAAGCAACATGCATACAGTGTGTTTTCTTAATAATATTGAAAGCGGCCTAAGACTAATTTTGCCCCCTTTTTTCTATTTAAGAAAGAGGTCTTCATAATCTATAGACCTTTCTTTTGGGTTTGAAATCAGATTGGGAAGTGTTAATTTACATCTGAAATCTCAGTTGAAATCAGATTGGGAAGTGTTAATTTACATATCTAAAATCTCAGTTGAAATCAGATTGGCAAGTGTTAATTTACATATAGAATCTCTGTTGAAATCAGATTGGGAAGTCTTAATTTACATATAGAATCTCAGTTGAAATCAGATTGGGAAGTGTTAATTTACATATCTAAAATCTCAGTTGAAATCAGATTGGGAAGTCTTAATTTACATATAGAATCTCTGTTGAAATCAGATTGGGAAGTGTTAATTTACATATCTAAAATCTCAGTTGAAATCATATTGGGAAGTGTTAATTTACATATCTAAAATCTCAGTTGAAATCAGATTGGGAAGTGTTAATTTACATATCTAAAATCTCAGTTGAAATCAGATTGGGAAGTGTTAATTCTCATATCTAAAATCTCAGTTGAAATCAGATTGGGAAGTGTTAATTTACATATATGTAAAATCTCAGTTGAAACCAGATTGGGAAGTGTTAATTCACATATATCTGAAATCTCAGTTGAAATCAGATTGGGAAGTGTTAATTTACATATATGTAAAATCTCAGTTGAAACCAGATTGGGAAGTGTTAATTTACATATCTAAAATCTCAGTTGAAACCAGATTAGGAAGTGTTAATTTACATATCTAAAATCTCAGTTGAAACCAGATTGGGAAGTGTTAATTCACATATCTAAAATCTCAGTTGAAATCAGATTGGGAAGTGTTAGTTTACATATATGTAAAATCTCAGTTGAAACCAGATTGGGAAGTGTTAATTTACATATATGTAAAATCTCAGTTGAAACCAGATTGGGAAGTGTTAATTTACATATATCTGAAATCTCAGTTGAAACCAGATTGGGAAGTGTTAATTTACATATATCTGAAATCTCAGTTGAAATATGCATGCAAAGCTGTAACATGTCATTGTGTCTTCCCAGGCTTTGGTTGGGATGGCTCGCTGTGAGACCATTCGGCAGATCATCAGCAAGTTGCCACCACTGAACAATGGGCAGCTGCAGAGTGAGTTTTTAGTTTCTTTCAAGGAATTTCAAATCTGTATACATTCTTACGCTTACGATCAGGCTTGGATCCTTTCTTCATGAAATGTCAATTCATTGATAGTAGTTTTAAATCTGATGTTCTTGAGAAGTGCTGTCTTTTATGTTGATGTTGATTGCATAGATCTCTATTAAATTTCCACTCGTACCTACATGTAACTGAATAAGACTAGCACTGTCTGATAAGAGTGCTCAACTCATCGGCTTGGGATAAAACGACAACTACATGCTCGGTCAATAATAATTTAGGTAGCGCTTTTTCTGGCTCGAGATCAAAGCGCTTCACATCATATTATTACCCTGACAGACCTTTTTCATTACGAAGTCATCTAACCTCCTGGTAGGCATACTGGCAGTGCTGCCTGGTCGCATACTGGCAGTGCTGCCTGGTTGGTGCCAATATCAATATTCTGACAAGATTTTGCACTCTCTATAGTCTGGTTCCCATTTTACACCTGGGTGGGGTGAGAAAGTCGTGACAAAGTACTTTTTCCAAGAGTACACCTGGTGTTGGATAAGAAAATACATACTCTCAAATCCAAATTGAGTTGGCACGCTCAGGGTTTGAACCCAGGACCTTTGACTGGAGAGGCCACTAGACCATCAGATGACATTGTTGTTGCGTTGTGTACAGATCTGATGAAAGAGCCGGTGCTGTCAGACCAGCGCCAGACCCACACAGAGTTCTGCAAGCTGGCCACGACGTTGCTGGAGATGATTGGTGGCAGACACGCCAAGATCCTGGGCACCGCCACTCTGGAAGAGATACGAAAAGTGAGGATTGCCTGAACCGGCTATAGGCATGTTTCTGCGCCTCACAGGCTGCCTTAACTTGTGTTCAATGTTTGTGATATGTTATGTGTTGTTTGCGTTAGTTAGCCTGTCGGGGGAGTAATAGATGTAAAGCGCTTTTGAGCTCTCCGGAGGAAAAGCTCTATGTAAATGCCATCTTGAACCTTTTTTTGTATCAATTCTTTTTTGGGGGGGAGGGACCAGACTCTTGTCTTGTCGTTTATTGACATCTCTTACATTTTCTTTTTTTGAAAAATCTTTGTTTTTTTGTGTCTTTAGAATATTTCATATGGTTCTAAAGCCTTGATTTTCATCAAACAATGATTCACATTTTACGTTAAAAAAAAAAAAATGGTTCTACTATCCAGGGAAAGTGCATTACAAATGCTCTTTATTATTATTATTATTGACTCTTATTCAATATTTTTCAACATCTTCTCTACATCTTCCAAAATAGAGGTCACAATTGTACTAAATCTCAATATGTTTATTTGTATGTAGGAGAAATTGCAAAAAAAACCCCAGATCCACGATGTAGCTATGAAGCTGTTACGTTCTTAGCAAAAAAGGGAAAGAGACATTGTTGTGTTTTTTCAATTTCTTCAGGCCAGCGTGGTCGCACAGACAAAGATCATGTACAATGACAAGGAGCTCCTTCAACTGATCCATGACCATCTGCATGCTAAAGGTAAGTTTGTCTTTGGGGAATAGGAATTCTGTATGACCATCTGCATGCTAAAGGTGAGTTTGTGTCTTTGGGAAACAGGAATTTTGTGTGTTCAGACCTGCCAACCGTCTTGTTATTCCAGGGACTGTCATGGCGTGGGTTCTTAAAAATGTCTTTTGTGTGTTGAAATTTAACACAGGTAATTGTGCTTAAGATTATATACCAGAATCTCACCTTTTTTGTGGTAAAAAGTCAATGTTTGGGCTATTTTCCCACTGGCATTGTGTTGTTGTTTTGTGCCATAGTTCTTTAGATAGATAGTCAATAGTCACACTAGATGTAAATCGCTTTGAGCTCTCCAGAGGAAAAGCGCTATATAAATGTCGTCTTTACTTTCCTTTACTTCACACTATCAGTGAATATGTAGTGTTATTTATGTTAGGTATCTGGGAGGATCTTGTAACAACTGGAGTGATAGATGGGAAACAGCAGAGAGAGACAAGAAAAAGAGACGATGGATGGGTTAACAAAGTGTTTTAACAAGGGAAGGGTAAAGGAGGAGATACCGGTGGTAACAAGAGACAGGGAAGTGTGGAAAGACATGATCGCCGACACTGCACGTCATGGCACTTGATGATGATTTGGGAATGGAATGCGGTCATACTCTTCGGTCGTAAAGGCTATTTTATAATGAATTATGATCATATATAATTTGATTTTAAAGTGTACAGCGCCTCGAGCTCATGCTAATGGGGATGATGCGCGTTAGAAATGAACTCCATTATTATTATTATTATTATTATTATTATAATTATAATGTTTGGCTGTCAGGTTGTCATTTCTGATGTTTGGTGCCATGTCTTCTTCCCTTCCCCCCAGGGTTGCATGACTCTGCCTGTGCCCTCCAGAGAGAGGCCAGTCTGCCCAAGTGCTCCACCCCTCCCCCCCACCCCTTGGGCACGTCACACATGTACTCTTCTCCCAGCACGCCAAAACTGGTGAGTAGGAATAGAGTAGTAATAGACGCGTTTTACATTGCACACTACAAGTTATACATCGCACATTCAGATCACTTATATCGCATCCTTGAGCCCACACAGTGGGGAAAGTGTGCGTTATAAATACACTTATTATTATTATTATACTCTAAGTACGCAGTTAGCTTCTGTTTTGGAGCTGCCGATAGATGGCTTTGAGCTTGTTGTAGAGCAGGGAAAAGCGCTATATAAATGCTATCTCTATTATTCCTCAGGGTCGTCAGTTGAGCACGCCAGGTGGGCCATTGTGGACTGCCACCAGCCAGAATTGCCGAGAGGTCTTGCCTGGACCAGGCCCTCCAGACTGTGCCACGCCCACTCCAGCCACAGTGGACAAACAAAGTGAGCTTTGCCCTGCTTTAAGACAAGATAAGAGGAAATTGGTTTCACCACAATGTTCTGAATACATTCACAAACAAACCACGATGGTGGGACACATCTCCATACACCTTTCTCTCTCACTGTCACTCTTCAAGTATAGGTGTGAATAGCATAGACAATAGCATGGGTTGAAACGAAATATGAAAAGGTTCATGAAATGCGTATTGCTGTTGGAAGAAATGACCTTCTGTACCTCTCTGTGTTTGTTTTTTAAGAACAACAATCGATTGCTCCTAGAAGAATACTGAATTTGTTGATGTAAAGGGTGTGTGTTATCTTTACAAATTAATGTGAATTTTTTTCTTTGCAAGGTTTCTAAAAGAGCTCAGTTTGAGTTTTACCTGAGAGTTTGATCAGTACATCCATCATCAAGGGGTGTGATTCTTCCGCGGATCTGCGGATTTCCGAGATTTTGCTTCAAAAAATGTTTAAAATGCAGAGCCATGCCCCCGGATCCTGCTAGCATTTTTGGTTCCCCTGTGTGTTCATCATTTTCCTCCTTTTCTGGTAAAGGGCCTATAACCTCCCTGATCATTATAAAGAAAGAGGAATGAAGTTTTAGTTTGGTGGTAGAGAAAGACACATTAGCTTTGTTTCAAAACTTTCATTTATTCATGAAAAATGAAAACTAGAAATTTGAGACATTATTATACCAAAGTTAACCATCATGTTCCTACACTGGCTCACTTAGTACAAGGATCTCCAGAGACAGCTTGAATAGAGGAAAGTGGAGAAGGATTGTTTGATCGTCATGTGTGGTAGCAAACATAGAATACGATGATGCTAGTGTATGGCATGGTAAAGTTGACAAGGGCCATGCGGTGGCTGAATGGTTAACACGCTGGGTTGACATGTTTGGGCTCCAAGCGGGCGACCCGAATTCAAATCCCGATGAGGGCATTCTGAAATGGGTCGTGTCGGCAGTTTTCATGGCTGTTCACCCCTGTCCTATTGGAGACGAACGTTAAAACTTGATTTCGCCTCTTTATATTTATAATGAAAATTAAAAGTGTCGCTAGGGGTGTAAAAGATAAACTAATAGAAAAACAAAAAGTTGACAATATACAATCCTGACCAAGTGGTGCTGCCTTTCAGATGTTATCGGCGCCGTCACCCCTGTGGCTGGGCCGTCCACCCGCGACCCGTCCAGCAGTGTCAACCCCCAGGGGCCCATCCGCTTCACCCTCAACAAAACACCAGGGCCAGTCAGCAATACTGTGCCTGTGGCTACTCCCAAGGTATGGATGGATGGAGAGATAGATACATTGATTGTTTATTGTTGTTGTTGCGATCAAGCACAAGTTATTCACTCTTCAAGTGGTCTAATAATAGACCTACAGAGCCATGGCAGTCTAGATCTGCAACCTGGGCCTTCAAATTGGCCCCTTGTTTATGGAATTGTGCAATGCAATCACAAGACCCCTCTGGACCAGAGATAGATAGACACGTTTTGGGCAACTTTTGCTCTATCGTCGATACAGGAAGGTTGGAATCGATGCGGTTTGGATCAATTCATGCACAGCGTTTTTTGAGTGATCCATTTGCTTTCAGTGAAGACAGATCTGGCCAAGGTGATCAGAGTAGTGTAAATAACTCAAATAGCGCGAACATACTGGCATGCATTATGTTTCGTTTATGTTGATCCAGTCCAACATGTGTGGTAGTATTATATTCCTTTACATGTACTATGTTTATATGTATTGCTAACAAACGGCTCATACCAAATTTCCATGATTGGATCAATAAAGTGTATCTTTAAGAGTCTTTTGAAAACAGAGCATTTCAGATCTTATTATGAGTAGCTGTTTTTCAGTTTTAGCTAGATCCAGTACTGTCTCATCATTTGAATGTGTGTGTGTTTGAGACGTGTTTTGTTTGTATTGTGCTAACTGTTGTTTTGGAATTGTACAGCGCCTGCATGAGATGACCCAACAATTTGTTTCTGACCTTTCCCCAGCCCACCAAGAGGAGGTACCTGCGGGATGGCCCCCCGGCCACACAGCCCAGGCCTAAGGGTGGGGGTGGTGCGGCGGGGGACCACGAGGTCTCACTCAACAAGATTGTGACAGAGTACCTGCGCACCCAGCACGCTCTGTGCCCACAGCCCATCTCTACCTGCCCAACCATGTCCTTGTTTGTGTGAGTCTGACCTTTGAACTCGGAATGCGTAGATCCAAGTCTTTTCTTTTTCAGGATTTTTTTTCTTCCTTAAATTCGTTGATGAATTTTAGTCACGGTGTCAATTTGGATCTTCAGGAAGTCTCGATCAAGGGAAGTTATTGCAGTGTGAAAATCCTAATCATAAGTCGTGAATTAACAGCAGGAGTGATTCTTTAGCTGAATTTAGATTCATGTAGATTCATTGGCAATAAGTTCATTGCATTATCTACCCTAAAATGTAAAAAAACAAAAGTCTTTTTAAGTGTCATTGAAGAGTCATGAAATCTCTCTGTCTCTCTCTCTCTCTTTTTATTTTTTTTACAAAAAGCTTTGCACTCGACGTACGCAATTTTCAAAAAGTGCTTCTTTTAGATGTATGATTATTTTTTAAGATGTTGATTCTTTAGGTCTAAACCCCTTGGGTGTGTTTTTATATACACTAGGAAAAGTGTTTGCAGGGTGATGAAAAGAGATGTTTAGAGGTGAAATATGGTAATGACTGACTACATGAGTAGGAGTGGTCTTTGATACGGTTTATTTCTATTGCGCCCAACCAGAAAGCTCTCGGCACTAATGAGTAGTGGTAGCTGCCTAATAGATGTAAAGCACTTTGAGCTCTCTGGAGGAAAATCGCTATACAAATGCCATCTTTACTTCTCTTTACTTTATGTTTGTCTTGGTGTTGTTTCAGCCCTCACAGATGTCCTGAGCCCTTGGGCAAGTACAGTGCTGCCGTCCCCATCACATCACGCATCTTTGACAGACAGGTAAGACAAGTATATGGTACAGTCTACTGGAACAAGAGGAAACATTACAAATGAAATGGAATTTCACTTTTGGATACAGGAATAAGAGTAAATGTTAACAAATTGAATGGAATTTCACCTTGAGGTTCTGTGCTACTTGTAAAACAGAGACTTCTGATGAAATTGATTGATTTGCTACATAAAATGAAGCAGGAGTAGAATTATTGGATCTTCGTGTGCGGCAGTGACTATCGCTTATGGTTATACTGACAGGTGACACTAAGTCTTCCAGCAGAGAGTCATTTTATCACTAGTCCATTGTCTAATAGGTTGGGTTTTTTTTTCTGTTTGTTCATTTACTTATATACATTAAAAAACCCATACAAACACAATGTTGTTAACTTTTACTTTTTATCATAGTGTAACCACTAATGTGACAATGTTTTCCCCAGTTCCGAGGCCCCTATGGAGGTCCCAATGGCAAGCGTTTGGACAGGAGATATTTACACAGCAAGTAAGTCCACATAATGCAGCATCTCTTTTTCATTTTTTTCTATAAAATTCTGTATTGGATGTCGTCACTGAAAGTAAAAACTTGTTATGGTCATATTATACATTGATCATGGACCTAGAATTAGTCTGACATCAGATGTTTCTGGATGCAATCCATAGAGAGAAGAATCTGGTACATTCAGTCTACATGTATGGTAGCAAAACCTACCAGAAGGGATGCCTCAAGACTCACTTTATGGATGCTGATAGTCAGCAGGCGGTATTTATTTATACCGAGAAGACTCGAGAAGACACAAAAAGACACGAGAAGACACGAAACGACACTAAATTACCTGAAAAGACATACATGGTTTATTTATGTATTGTTTATTTATTTGTTGTTTATTTATTTGTCACAAACAGATCGATAATAATAGACACTAAATGACCCGAAAAGACATAGATCTACATGGTTTATTTATTTATTGTTTATCATTTGTTGTTTATTTATTAGTGTCTATTATTATCGATCTGTTTGTGACAAATAAATTAACAACAAATAAATAAACCATGTAGATCTATGTCTTTTCGGGTCATTTAGTGTCTTTTCGGCAATCTTCTCGGGTCTTTTTGGGTCTTCTCGGTATATATAAGTGCCCTCAGCAGGGATCTTCAGACTTGTTCATCATCTCCTGTTTTTTTCATCCCTGATTGATGAATGATACTGACTTAGTAATTAACTGGCTGTTGAGATAGATATAAATTGCTTTTATACAGACATCATGACAATCATTTTCTTTTTGTGTGTTTGCTGCTCTATCTTTTCTTTACTTCAATTTGCCTTTTCCTTCTACAATATATGTATTCTGAGCAGACAAAACAAGATGAGAGAACCACTAGTTCACACTAAGCATCTTTAAATGAAAACAGGCAATAATGAGTTAGAGGCCTTTAATTGAACCATATAATAACATTTCAGGAATGTAAATGGATTTAGTCTAAGCTCAGATTTTCCCTGGGCATATGTCATGGAAAACATAGTCCTGTACCCACAAGTACCCACTACTAATAACATAAAAAAGCACACCAGTTAGAAGATGTCTCAAAATCCATTGTATATAGTAGGTAATGCTAATGACTGTTTTCAGACCCTTTTTATGACACCCTGACATCACTTCATTTCCGTGTTTCCTTTTCTAATCTCAGGCTGAACCCAGTGCAGACATGGAGGGATGGCAGAGGGGACGGACTGGCCTGCTGTGCCTTTGACGTAAGTATCTGTGCAATCTTACCTACAAAAAAAGGTCTGTCGCTCCTAAAGATGTAGATCTAGAATCTAGATCTCTACTTTCTCTCCTGTCTCGTCCATCGTCTCTCCTTTGCCCGTCGTCTCTTGCTTGGACCTAGATCTACTTCTCTCCACTGAGCCGCTCTCCTTCACAATCTCCCTGAACTTCCTGTCTTGTCCTAACTTAAACTGTCAACAGTGCTAAACAGTGCTAGCACCACAGTATCTCGACCATTAATCCGTGCACAGTAGGCGTTATCAGTCCTCAGTCATTGTACAAGCAACATACAACAAAATGAGGCCAAAAGACTGGTAAAAAACCCCTAAAAACTTCACTTAACATGTGGTCTCACACCATTCCTTTGATGTCAGTACTGAATGAAGTAGTCAATGCAAAGGCATAAGTTTTTGCACTCCTCCGTTCTCTCACAAACAGCACACAATATACGGTAAGATAAGAGAAGATCATTTTTCCGTCCTGTTCGCTAGTCATCTCAAAAGTGTTTTACATGTTCTCTCTTCGCAAGTATGTTGAATATTCACTTCACTCTCTGCACATTTTAATTTTATACCGATAGCGCAACCATGTCAACTCACAAGGCAAAACCAATTATACTGTGACGTTGAGTGAACAAATGTAAGATTCTCTTTAGAGATGGAACCGTGTCAACATATATTTATTTGCTATTCAGACCTCGGAATCTTATCAGCCATGAATCTTGTCCGTTTTGTCATGTTTTTTTCATGATATGTGTGGAAACTGCCCTTTCCTCAGATGGCATCGGACAACATCTTCATTGGCTCTTTCAATGGTGACATCCGTATCAAGACTGTCCACTCTAATGATGTAAGTATGAGAGATGAGTAAATGATGCGTACCCAGTTCTTGGATTGTACATTTTCTCTCCTCGCAGTGTTATGTGGCCGTGGGTGACCAAAGGCAGTGTTGCGTGGGGCTGTGAGATCTTTGTGCCACATGACTCAAATAGACCCTGCTGCTTCATTTATTTTGCTTTCTTTGTTTTTATAAGTTCAATTTTATACACACCATTATTGAATTTCTTTAAATCAGAGAGAGAAAATGAGAATTAGCTGACACGAAGGGTTCATTGATCGTTCACATGAATTAGGACCATTATTGTTGTTTGTTAGGTTCTTTTTTTTTTTTCGGTGAAAAATAATACAATGTTTTTCCACTAACAATGTACATTGTATAACAGTTTTGACAATGCAGCATTTTCATAACAGCTTAGTAATAATAATAATGATAATGATAATGATAATAATAATAATGATAATGATAATAATAATAATAATAATAACGATGATAATTATAATAATAATGATGACTTTCATAACAGCTTTGATGTTAACTGACTATGACACATTTCCTTGTCCTGTTCCAGGCTGAGTTCTACAGCACTGTGTGCCACTCCACTCCCATCATACACGTCAGTGTGTCTCCAGTGGTGAGTTCTTCAAACAACTTCTTGTACCTACTTTAGCCACCACATGTTTTCCATTTGCATCTGATCGTAAGATGCACGAGATAGTGTGTTTAAAAAAAATATAGTTTGACACTAGTGATAAGGCTTCATGCAATTTTAGGGTTATGAGAGTGGGAGGCATTTGGTGAACTGGTTTGAGATTGTGATCTCTGTGACTTTGGTTATATTGTATATTTGTTATTATGATTGTTGTTTTTAATGTTATACATTTTTGCTCATTATTTTTTAAATGTGTTAGTGCCCTTACGAAATAAAGAACATATTGAAAGAGAAACAGTAATGATAATAAGCGTGTTATTATGAATTGAAAAAAA
Organism: Gastropteron pacificum; assembly: GCA_031471215.1. Lineage (NCBI taxonomy): Eukaryota > Metazoa > Mollusca > Gastropoda > Cephalaspidea > Gastropteridae > Gastropteron > Gastropteron pacificum. The sequence continues at coordinate 15,289 of JAUELK010139655.1, forward strand.
AAGTGGAGGAATATTTTACCTCTTGGTTTTAAGTTTTATTCAAGTTGTGTAAGAGTTATACATTTCTTTGAAAGTGACTGAAGAATTCAACTTCGTGAACAATATTGTGTAGGAAATATTGTATATTGATATTGCTTCCATAGAGTATAGAACACTGGTGGTGGATTCTGGCGCTATGTAAATTCATTATTATATTTTTATCATTATCATTTGTTCTTCCCTCAGAACCCTGACCTTCTCTTCACGAGCACATGGAATGCTTCTCAGAACTGTGCCTTGTGGGGATACGACCGGACTCTGCCAGCCATCTCACTCAAGTAAGGAGTTCACCGCACCCGTTGGCTCAACTTTTGATAAAGAGCATCGCTACAATAGACATTTATAACCCCCTCGTCCCTCCAAAATAAAAATGGCCGATAGGCGCTGTTCTGTGGCGACTTCGTGTTGGCTTCAGCGAAAAGTGGAGATCATAACACTAAGGCAAATTTCCCTGAGAGGGGATGAAGAAAGTGTATACAATACAATACAATAGACATTTCATTGTCAACTTTCTAGAATGAACAAGAAGTAAACTAGAAAGGAAGGATAAGAAGATTGTAGTATAAACTGTAATGTGATATATGCTTACCATGACATGTTTGTTTATTTGTCCACACAGATATCGCTTTGATGAATACATGGCCAACATGGCAAACAGAAGTTCTGACCGTTTTGTGGCCACAAAGGAAGTGGTTGCCAAAGTAAGTATTCTATAAATGCAACAAAAAAATATTAGTAGCTCTATAGCGGGGTAGAGCGCTATGCTATATAAATGACTGTTATTCATGGATGACATTTTTATAGTACATTTCCTTGTGCTTCTTTAAGCTCGATGCACTTCACATAGTCTTGTTTCATTACTTATAACAGACCCTCTTCATTCCATGACCATCGTCAAGGAGCCATGCTGGCAATTTGTGAGGCGCTTCTTGGCTCAGCAACTCTGTACTACAAGATCTTTCACTTCTCTATTGTTATTATTATTATTGTAGTAACAATTTTCAATTGTATATATTCATACAGCAGTCTTCCCTTGAAAAAGCTCAAGGCGCTTCACATATATAAGTGAATGATACGCAACATATGACATTTTTTAGATGATCGTTGGAAATGACTTCTTCTGTCGGCAATAGCTTTCAGGGGTTTGGATGATTTTTCAACTTCCAGCCCTGGATTTTAGAGAATGTTGTAGAAGGCTGTTAGTGTTCCTGATGCATGAAAATGAATATCTCCTGTCTTTTGTTGACTGAGGCGTGCAAGTTCTTAAAATACAGTGTAAAGCACTTTGGGCTCACTTTGTGGGGATAAAGCGCTATATAAATGATGTTATTATTATAATTATTATTATGCACTCACCACTCCCCCTTGTGGCCACCTCAGATCTACGACACCGCCACGGGCACGGCCGTGCAGAAGATCTACGACGAGTCCAAGGCCAACAACTACAAGTTCAACGAGGCCACGTTCAGCCCGTCTGATGACATGGTGCTCAACGACGGCAACCTGTGGGACGTGCGCTCCAACAAGATGATCTACAAGTTTGACAAGTTCAACCAGTACACCAGCGGCTGCTTCCACCCTAGTGGCCTGGAGGTCATCATCAACTCTGAGATTGTATCCTTGGAACATCAGCGTTTTATTATATTGTGGTTTTAGTTTGGGTTTTACACCCCTAGCCCGTTCTTTCTACGACTAGCACTGGCTGACAAGAGTGAACAACTCATCGGCTTGGGATAAAACAACACCCCTAGCGACGCATTTTAGAGCATTTAGGACGGGGATGGACATCTGTGAAAACTGCTGACACGCCCCATGTCCAGATAGCCCCCCACTGGGATTCAAATCCGGGTCGCCCGCTTGGAGACCAAACGTGTTAACCATTTGGCCCACCGCACAGCCCTTTGATTATCAGTTGTGTTTTAGTTGTTGTAATGATAAGAAACACAACTACAGTGATTTGCAATATTAGTCATAATGGTAAGCATTTGAGTACAGAATATGTTGTATTTGTAATAGTTATGACGACACTAAATGCAATAATAGAATAGAAGTATTGTAAGCAATGGCTCAATGGCTAAAAGTTTGAGTTTGAGATGGGTTATAACACCCCTATCAGCATACATCATTTAAGAAGTGGGACCTTCGTCTGTATCCGACACGACTGGGGGAGATAGCAGTTAAAACTGCCCACACGATTCGTGTCCATAATCCCCTAGAGGGATTCGAACCTGTATTGCACACTTGGAGTTGTTCACCCAATGTGTTCACCGTTGGTTGGGCCACAATGCGGACCCAACTGAAAGTGCCTCCCTTTCATGATGTCTTCAGTAGTGTAAGTTTAACAAAAAGTACTGTAGATGGGACTGTTGTGTACCTTGGATGGTTTAATTGATATTTTTCTACACTTAGGCTTAATCATTCTTTTGTTGTGACATTGCAATCCATGTGCTTATTCCCTTAACCATGCCTCAGTGGGATCTGCGCACATTTAGACTGCTGCATACTGTGCCTGCCCTAGACCAGAGCCAGATCATGTTCAACCATGGAGGAGACGTAATATATGGTGGGTAATAATAATAAGTATAACATATTACACGTTGTATATTGATGACAGCATTTGTAATCAAATTGGTCAATTCTGAAGAGCATATTCAAAAGTAGTGTAAGATGCTTTACAACAGTAGCGTTGACAAAAACATAATGGTTTATATATTAAGATCAAAATGGATACACCGTTGTAAGAATTCGAAACTGCATAGTGTCCGACAATATCGCACCCTTCTACATATATGTCATCTGAGCTGGAGAAATCAGTCTTCTTTAAAGATTTGAAAGAAATTTTTTTTTTTTTAATGTTTTACAATTTTGCATCATTAACATTCGGGATATATGATTTCTGATTTAGCAGCACATATGTTTCAGTTGATAAATTTCACCTTCATACATTAAGCGTAATGTTCTAAATGGTTAGTTAATAATTTAGACAGAATTATTATCATTTTTGTTATAATATGTTGTACTGACGTACATGTATGTTCCCCCCCCCCCCAGCTGTGCGGGTGGAGGATGAGAACATTGATGTCTACCAGAGGAGAGACTACGCCTCCACCTTGAGGACATTTGATGCCACTGACTACAGCAACATTGGTGAGGAGGGAGTTTTGTATTCGTTTTATTTGTTTTTGTTTTTTCAGGATGATGCAGTTTTTATGACTGTCCACCCCCGTTCTATCTGAGACGAGTGTTGAAATGTAGGTCCCACCTCTTACTCTAGACCCCTCTGGGCCAGATAACTGCAAGGTGTAATGCAGTCTTTGAGTTGATACTGCCTATCATACTGATACAACATCGCAACATTTATGCTTGCAACCATGATATAGGACTGAACCAGGTTGAGCTATCACATCATTTTTCTGTAGCCCTGGTGCTTGAACTCGTGTGAAAGAATTCACAAAGTTGTATTTAAAAAAATAGATCTTGTTTGAAATGTACCTCATATCTTCTGTCCCAAGGAACCTTTGAGCTGAAAACCACAAGTATCTTTGATGTTGCAGTGGACAGGAACGACATGTTGGTGTCCGTCATTGAGGTAGGTTTGAAACCATTCATTGGAGGCGCTAGTCATTGTTCTTACAATATATTTATCAGGGATGCACATCATTATATATAACACACAATCCAAATCGTTCATATGCCTACCGACACTCTACAGCACCGGCATGTCAACAAAATTCTATGCACTAATTGAATAATTGTAAACTGGGTTACAGCCCTTGATTTTGGCTCAACGAATGAACTTTGGATAAAGGACGAGGAACTGTTCTTATAAGTGGCGGGTATTGTATTGTGAAAATGCTGACTCATGTATTTAACCTTTACACGCCCTATTCTCTACATGCTAAGGTTAATTGTTGACTGCAGCAATCTCAGATAGATTGGTTCTTTCAATGGTTTACATTGACAAGGATAACGATGATAAGTTATGTAGAAGACATGCTCTGAAGTGACAATCCTTTTCTCTGTGTTTCAGAACAATTCTAGTGGCGATTCTGAAACAGATGAGGCCTTCTGTCGAATCTATGAAGTGGGCAAAACAAGAGAACCAGAAGACCAGGTCTGTACTATAGTCAACTGTTGTTTTGTTTTTTGCACACTTTTTTCATGCCTTCTCAGGGAAATTTGTCTTGGGGCTTATGAGTGTTATGAGCTCCACTTTTTGCTGAAGCCAACACGCAGTTGCCGCAGGGCAGCACCTATCAATTATGTCAACCATAGTTGGCCCATTCTTCATTGATTTCAAAATGCCAAGGGATCTTTAACATGCACACAGGACATTTAAGTTTCTGGTCATTATCCAAACAGACTAGGTGCTCGCTTCAAAAGGGTTCACAAAGTTTCTCCTCTATCATATTTATTATACTCAGAATGGTTTCTACAGGGAATGCATTCTTCTATTTTTAGAAAATAAACAAGAATCGAAACTCGACTGGGATGATAAAGACCTGCTGATGCAGAATGACAAAGTGTGTACCTACTGAACAGAGATTGGCATTACATTTTGATTTGGCTCTTGTCTGACTTTTCTTTGTCCACACAGGTTGAGGATGAAGATGACAATCAGAATGACAACCCGGATGATTATGATGATGATGACGATGACGACGACGATGATGATGAGGATGATGATGATGACATTGAGGATCAACTTCTTGACTTTGTAGCAGGGTCGTCGGACCAAGATAGTGAGTTATCTCTACTTTCATCATAACAATTCATTTTGATCATGTAGGAGTAAAATTCAAGAATAGAAAATAATTTTAACTACCTGATTTGGGTTTTAATTTATTGACTTAATGTCATGGATTTGTTTGACTCAGCACTCAGCTGTATGTATGTCCCAGAATAGCTCATTGCCAACAAAGTCGTGGACTCAGTATTTCATGTTACATTTCATTAGATTCTGATTTAAATGCTATGTTGCAGGTATAGGCTACATCTGTTTTTCTACTTCCAATGGTATCGTGAGCACTCATAATGTGTTGCATTTTTTTACAGTTGTTGTCAATGATAAACTTAATAAGTATGTGTTAAAGAGCAAGCATTTGAATCAGGATTTTTTTCCAACTGCATTGTGTGTATGTATTATTACGTTACTTTGCGGTAGTAACTCCTCCACCCATATTGATGTTGTGTGAATGATTGACTGACTGTGTCTTTGTAAAGCGCTCAGAGCCGACTGAGGGATGAGCGCTATTTAAGTGATCTTCATTATTATTATTATTATTATTATTATTATCATTATTATTATTATTATCCCCCCATTGACCCAAGTCTCCATGTCTTGACCACAGATGATTCCGATGATGACGGCAATGACCTTGACGCCGTGGAGCTGAGTCCCGGAGACAGCAGTGACGATGACATCGCAGGCGATGATGACGATGATCTGGATGATGTGTTGTTTGAATTAGTCTAACCTAACTAGTAGTTGAGATTTTTCAATGAAAAACTCTCTGATTTCTTGCTATGTGCCATGTTGTATATATTGTCATCTGTTCATAGAGGAACAACATGACGACTGCACTCTGGGCATTCCCACAGGTGCTCAGTTCCTCGCTGATATATTGTCATGTGTCATAAAAAACTCATTCTTGGTTGGGTTGAATCATGGATAAGTTGTTAATTCTCATTGTGTGCAATTTGAAATCGATCATTGTGTGCAATTTGAAATTGTCATTGTGTGCTATTTGAAATTGGTGTTACTTACTGTTTGTTGTTGTGCTGTTGGTTGTTTTTTTGTTTGTTGGGGGGGGGGGGGGGGGGGGGGTG
>JAUELK010139656.1:0-11481 GCA_031471215.1 Gastropteron pacificum
TATATATATATAGGCCCAAACCGAAAGTATATGCCTACTTGTAGAAATAGGACCAACTAATTTCTGATTGTTTTATTCATACATTGCAATAGTAGATCGTTGAGACAAGGAACCTCAACATACGAATTTCTTTTTTTAAATTGCCCATTCGAACCAATTTGAATTGGATGATTTCGTAGTAAAGGTCACCGTCAGGTTGGTTTTTGGATTTTGGGACGTGTTTACTTAGCCTACTTGGCGTTGGCCTAGTCTACATTCTTTTTTAAGACAATCTCCGAAGCAGCCTTGATACATGACTTATTGAACATTGAACCCTTGATTATATTCTCTATACCGGTATCTAAAAACTTGTGTTGTGGCTGTTATTGTGTGTGCTTATATCTACTTGTTTGTGCTCTTTTCTTGTCTTTTTTTCCTTCTCCTCTTCTTCTCTTCCTTTCCTTTGTCTTTTCTTCTTTCCTCATTTAAAAAAAAAAAACCTTTTAACGTTTTACCCAAACCTGAGACTTGAAAGGAAGAAGAAGTAGCAAGAGACAAAATGTCAGGACAGAAGCGACTAGTCTTACGTTGGTATCACTGAGTTGAATGAGATAATCGAGTTTTTTGTGAGGGTATCGATACTATTCTATTCGATACTCCGCGGTTGCTATTGACTCTTTCTTGCAGTAGCCTATTCTTATGCAGTGGCTCCTGTCTTTACTGTTGTGTTTGATTGTAACGTGTCATCATTAGTCTTTAGTTTAGATCCAGATCGTGTTGAGTGTTGAGTATTTTTTGTCAGTTTCATCTCTACTGAGGAAAGTTGGTCAAGTGTGTGTCGAAGATGTCAAGAAGTTCACAGAATGATCTGAAATTTGGAAGCAATGCTGCCGCTTCAGTGGATTCATATCTTGAATACAGGAGGTGAAGACTGAGAAAAAAATAATCGTCATTCATAAAATTATAGTCTAGATCTAGGATCTAGATCGTGTACATTAAAAAGAAATCCTCAACAAAGACATAACAACAGACTGAGTCTGAGTCACAAATGCTCATTGTGCGATTGCAAAAGTCCTCTGTATATGAGGCGGCGAAAGAAGAAGAAGAAAGGTGTGGCAAAGCATAGTCATAGATCTACTCCGTTCCACAAAGCTCAATATTTAACTAATAAATCTTGTTAAGTACCCTAAGATCTAGGTCTGTAGGCCTAAATAAATTGAGTTTGATCTCATTCTCATATAACTCTCACAATCCATCTTGAGCACTGCTCATTTTCACTTCATAATCTCTATGAGCTCAAATTAGGCTACTCAATGAAAATATTTCATTATGATTCAAAAGAAAATATCACTTTAGACCAAAAATTCCTTTTCAGAATTGTTGGAGATGACGATGGAGGAAACATGTTTACTCCAGAGGAGTTTGAGGCATACAAAAGGAGAGTTATTCCTCAGGTGAGTGTTTGATTGTAGGGGCCTTCATTCCTTTCACTACATTGCCAATGATAGCTTCAATCTAGGACAGAGAGGGGGTCAATAAGACAAATTAGTATGTAGACCTACAGTTCACCAATCAATGCTTGCAATAACAAACAGATCTGTGCATAAATAATTTGCATTTGTACATGTAGGTAGATAATAATAATAACGATAACAATAATAATAATAATAATGATCACTTAAGTCTACAAGATAGTTATGTGCATTCTTATTAAAACATTTAAAAGCTAACAGTTAATATCCTTCCACTGCGAAGAGACATGCTTCCATAATTTGTATTACATTGTATTATCTTCATAACCATATACAATTTAAAGAGTATAAACTAGCTCTGTTCGTAAAAACAACCAGTACGTTTATTGGTTTAGCAACAGATGGGTAAAACGCTTTCTTCTTGTGTTCTGATACCTTCTATCCAATGTTTGTTTTCCCCCAGCGTATCAAAAATCGACTGTACACTTGTTACACCAACCCTGCAGGCATGGATTGCAAGCTTGTTGGACCTGAGACTCTTTGTTTTTGCTCACACAGGTATTATCTCATTTTCACAATATGTTTCAGAAAACCCCACCTGTCATAGAGGGTACCAACCTGAGAGTTTGAACTACACCTGTCATTGGGAATGAAGAAAAAGAAGTGCAATTAATTCTGTTTAGTCTAAGTCTAAGCCACCACCTTGGTTTTTCTAATGTATTTCACATGTAGTGTCAAACTGTATAACATTAATTAAGAAATTGTAGCATTTTCTTCACTTCGTTTTTCTTTAACTTCTCACATATAAAATGTTTATCCTATGACCTGAATTCCACTAATGTCGAAAATGTCACTGTGTGTTATTACTGTTATGGATCAATACAATGACAAAGTTGTGGATGACTTCTGTAATTAATACAAATAAAGAGAGGTCAACTTTACTCTGGTGAATTTGTTGTGTTTGATGTATAGATACAAGCAGCATAAAACTGACTTCGATGAGATCCCTTCAGAACGACCTATAAAGCTGCATTGTCAAGTTTCGGGCTGCATGTGTGCCTCCTACCATTATGTGCCTCTCAATGGCTCACAGACCATTCGATGCACTTGCAAGCACATGGCAGATGAACACAAAGTCAAGCATCCATATGTGTGCAAGCGAGGTAAATCAGCAACCACATAATATGAACAATCACTGTGATTGGTATTGTGGAACAGGTTTCATGCATGCAATTTGCTGACATTTTTTATGTTTTTATTTTCAGCTTCTTGCCTGTTATATTACCTCTCCTTTAGAGCTCTATGCTATTAGCTTTTAATTCTCAGTATTTTGACACAAGTTTCCCTTCTTTTCAATTCCATTTCTTTTCATCACACCCAAGTAGACTATTAGGTTGAGATTGAGAAAGAAAAACACTTTAAACTCATTTTCAACAGTTGAAATAAAAAGAAAACTGTAGGTGTAACACATTTTTGTACTGATCTTCAAATTTTGAGGTTACAAAATCATATCTGAAGAGACAATAAATACTGTTTTTAAATGAGATGCATGCCTATGTTTAAAAAAATTATTTATCTATTAAATCACTGATCTTTCTTACAGGTGGTTGCACCAAATGTACTGGATTCACAAGTTCTTTCACTTGTTCCTGTGGTTCTGGTCACAAGGAGCATCACATGATTGTGGAGACGGCAGACGAGAGAGAGGCTCGAGGACATCCTCTAGGAGAAGCAACTCCGTACCAAGCCATGGGTGGCATCACAGGGTTCTCTTCCTTGGCCGATGGCTACCTCAGGCTTGACCCAAGTGGCAGAGGTGAGCTCGGGTTTGAATTGATAGAGAAGAAGATGGAGTTTGAGTTTTACAACCCCTAGCAACACAATTCAGTCATATAAGAGGTTGGACCTACATTTTAATGTCCATCTCCGTTCTCACAGGGCTATACAGCTGTATAAACTGCCTACACGAGCCATGTCCAGAACTCCCTCCAGTCTCACAATTCAATAGATGCACACACACACATATATGTATATATATTTTAGGCCATTGGCCCACATGTTAAATGAACGCAAAAATTATATGTGTACATACAGATGCATAGTTTGGAGAAAGTAACCAAGTGTACAATGTTAGGACTTGTGTTGATGTAAGTGAAAAACTGAGTAAATTACATCTGTTTCTGTGGGGTTTGTTGTTGTTGTTATCAGGCACAAGGTATGAGCTATTCACTCGTCACCTGGTCCAATAGACCTACAGAGCCATGGTAGCCTAGCTCTGCAACCTAGTACTGGAGGGCCTACAAATTGGCCCCTTGTTCATGCAATTGTGCAATGCAGGCACAAGACCCCTCCGGAACAGATAACTGCAGTGTGCAATGCAGTCTTTGAGTTGATTCTGTCAATATTGATTCAACATTGAGACATGTATGGTAGCAGCCATGATTTTGGACTGAACCAGGTGTATGCCACATCAATTTCTGTAGCCCTGGTTCTTGAACCTGTATGAAAGAAATCACAAAGTTGACCACAGCATGTGGGTATATCTGTGGGGGTTTCAAAAAATGGTATTGTTCATTGAACATGTACATGACACATAGACACTAATAGTAGGTTAAACATAATTTATTGCAGGTGCCCCCAGTGAGGAGTTTTTGAACCAACCAATCACAGCACTAGACAACCCTTTCCTCAGAGGGAACGTCAACTCTATCAAAGCACACCAATTGGCCAAGCAGGGAGGAAGAGGTAGCACTTAAAGACTAAGTCACTTTTCGTCATTCAACACACATTTTTATTTTAGAAATGATTTTATTAAATAGGATACAAAATGATGCATTGTTCATAATAGACTTTTTGTATGTTATTACAGTAATTGAGAAGGAATTATTATTTTTAGATTTTGATTGTCTTTTCCTTCTGAATGCATTACATAAAAAGGGTATTAAACACTACTTCTCTATCATTTTGTATTTCAATTATACTTTCAAAAGCACTCTATAGATGTGTAGTGATAATGTGGGCATGATCAGTTAATATTGTCTATTTTTTTCAAACAGTGACCATTTTCTTTTTCAGTTTTCTAAAGTTTTTGTGATTTTTTTTCGTATGCACATGAATCATGTATTGCTGAGCTTGAATCGCTTTTGCATGCTACAACAGCATTGCATAATGACGATTTGTTCATACACATGCACAGTACAGGTGTTGTGTTTCATATTGATTACCAGTACCGTGAATTAGTAAACAGAAAATCAGATAAGTGTAAGATCATCAGTTTTTGTTTGTATGTTCTCAACATGCATTTCTTCAAGTAGATTGGATAACTTAACTTGATGAGATTGTTGAGAGCTTGAGAGTCTGGACAAGTTTTGTGGGGTTTTTTTTAAACTGCCATGATTTGGTATATCAAGATATTGCTGATATTACTTGTACATTGATTGATTTGATTACGCTTGATACCATTGCTCAAATTTTCTTATCCTTTTCTTACTCATTACTGCACTTGCTTCATTGGATGGTACATCTCCATGGTTAGTACTTACCTGTTGTCTTTTTGGTTTTGCCTTTGTCACTGTTCTTAACACCTTTCAGTAGTTTTCTACTGTTCTAACATCACTGCATGTGAAAAGCACTGTATACTTTGTTTACTGACTCGCTACCACGAGCTGCTCACAGCGGCACACAGATTGTCCAATGACTACCGGCAGCCATTCTGAGCGGCCTCACACTAATACTAATCCTTCCTTTATGGACAAAAAACTCTGTGGTCACAGGCTGTAAATTATCTGGTAGTGAATCAGTTGGATATTTTTTTAATGAGTGTTACCAAAATCAAGTGGCAATAGCTACTTTCTATAATCTTTCCTCTCCATGCATTCAAATGGAAACATTCACAAACTTATTACATTCATATGACACTTGAAAATCTAGAGGTTGGTGCTCATTTTAAACTTTTTTTTCAACCATATGAGTGCTCCCAGAATTGCTAAGAAAAAGCTGTGTCAGCTGTCATGATTACTAAAATATTTTGTCTTCAATTATTGTGGTAAATCAGTTTTTAAATATCAGACAGTGCATATGAAATTCTAGTATTAAAGAGCAAACATGACAAGCTGAGTGTTTGACCACATTGCAAAGACGTTGATTCTTACAGGATCTTTTCAAGCCGTTCCTCTAGTGAAGTAACTGATGAACACCTATAAAGAAAATGCCCATGACTGTCACACATGTTAGTGTTTTTCGTGTTAGTGTTACTAACCTCTGTACCCATTTTGTTTAATGATAATAATAACAATAACAGATAGAATTTATAGAGCACTTTTCCCCACTCTACAGCAAGCTCAAGTGCTTTACAGCCACTATTATTACCCAGACAGACTTGACTCATTCCATAGCCTTCTCAACCCCCTGGAAGGCATACTGGTTGGTCTGCCTGGTCGGTGCCCACACCAAAATACCAACAAGATCTTTTACTGTCTATAGTTGGGTACCCTTTTTACACCTGGAACCTATGTGGTACTTTTCTATTACAAGAAATAACAAAATATATGACACATCTGTCATTGTTCTGAATAAACTAGACATTCTGATTCTTTAACACTTTTAACATCAATAGTCATGTATGATTCTATACATATTATTTTGTGTACCAACTACTTGTGATTGAGAGATAAAACACATTTTGCTTTTGTCAGTAGTGTGGAAATCAAAATAGAATTTGTATTAGTAAGAAACTGTATATAGCACATGCTGGCAGTCTGTTCATTTGTCAACAATGTTAATGTGTATGAGTCTTCTAAACACCACTGAAATACCTTAGAATTGAAAGAATGGGTTGTCCTCTGATTTAGCAGAAGCAAAAGCAACTATTCCAGACCTAGAGCTTACTAAAGACAGAAGTCTAGGTTTTGATCTATACATGTCTATTCGTTGTAAGTAAATACTACATTTCGCTGTCTCCTTTTCCACATCTTAGATCTAAATTACCAGAAGCAAAACTAAGTATTCCAGACCTAGAGGTAGCTAAATGTTGGTGTTGATCTAGGTACTGATCTAGATCTATCTATGTACACCTAAGATGTACAAAACATATATTATCTGGGCTATAGGAGCTATGTCACAATGTGCGATGAAAAACTTCACCATCTTTCAAACTAAAAGAATGTACGGTCATGAAGCTGAGAATAAAGTGTGCACTTTCAGTGAACAGAATATAAAAACATAGAGGTAAACATGATATGCCTTCTAACATGGCATTGAAGGCTGGATAGAAACATTTTTCGATAAATATTTTCGTGTTTCTTTTTTAAAACAATTCTTCGCTGTGTCCGATCAGCAAATCATGTTGTCTGAAACCTAGAGTAAGTCATATTCTACAGTCACAGAAAATGTGAAGGCTGTATGTTGAGGCACTTCTATTTCCATGAAGGACAAAATTCTCAACCATTCTTTTATAGATGTCACCTCACAATAGCAAACTCAAAGTGCTTTACAGAAGGAAAGACTAAAAAAAAGGCTGCCATAATATACAGCCATGGTAACTTGTCTTTTGGCCAAATCAAGAACTACTATAATTTGCGTCATGGCACTTGAAATGAGTTAATGAACATAGTGATCACTTGTGCACCTTAGCTGAGATGTTTGAAATGTATCTGAAATTGTGTTGTTAAACTTTAGAACTGTGAATGGAGTGTGCTTATTTGTTTTCATTTTGTTACTTTTCATGGTAGTGATTGCATTTGACTGCACATGCCTTTTACTAATAGCTTGATTCTTTTAGGGTTGGAGTGCACACATTAACAAGATATATCTACATGATTTTAAAAACATTATCCAATGTTTCACTTTATTGTGTTGTGTAGCTAACTAATCATGACAATGTGAATTATATTACCTCAAGCATTTGGATAGAAAGTTATGAATTTTTTACTTTTCCATTGTTTTGTTCTATTGTTTTTTGCTTTTCAAATTTGTTGCATCTATGATAAGTTTTAATATCCTTGTCTTTACTACTCACAGCCATAGAACATTTTTCATTTACATGAAATATAGCCAACCACTCAATCAAAGTAAATGTCCATTTTAACTTAGTGAATTGAATTCAACTCATCAACCACTTGAAACAAAGTAGCTAACCCTGTGGTCTCTCTTTGTCTGGTTTACAGCAGCCATAACTGGACCTGATGACAGGATGTTGGACGACATTGAGGAGAGAGTGTCTGCGGTGAAGAAACCTGGCGAGACTGACATGGATTTCTTTGAAAGGAGATATCAAGAGAGGGTGAGAAAGTTGAGCACATTGCCATGTTGATTTGACATAAATCGTGGTCAAAAGGTCAGCATGTTGGCTTCGTGAGTCAAAGGTCTGGAGTTCGAATCCTGGCCTTGCCGACTTGATTTGGATTTGAGAGTATTTTCTTATCCACCACCTGGTGTACTCATGGAAAAGTACCTTGGCACACATTTCTCACCGTACCCAGGTGTAAAAAGGGTACCTGACTATAGACAGTGAAAGATCTTGTTAGGATCTGTGTATGGGAGCCGACCAGGCGTCTGATGACTTGATATAATACAAATAAAGTGAAAAAAGAAACAAGAAGATCAGTTTCCTCTTTACCCTTTCCTCTAAAACATTTCATCTTATGCTTAATTCTGCTGAAGAGTTTTTGTGGCTAGTGTTCATTCAATTTATTGCATGCCACATTTGGCTCTTTTTTTTTTCCCCAGCTAAAACTTGAGGCTCAAGCAAAACGTCGAGGCATTCCTAACCCATACACCCAGGAGAGCAGCAAAGTTGGCGTTCGCAAGTCCATTGAGCCCGCTAAGCCTGCTGGAAAGAAGAGCAGTGGAGGAACTAAGCCGCAGCCAGGACCATCCCGTCGCTGAGAACAGAGCCGTTTGTTTGCAGACGATTTTTCCGAGTGTGGTGAAAAACATTACTTGATAAAATTCAAATACTAGGGTTTATATTCTTGCCTTCAGTACAACAATCACAGGTTATTTTAATGCCTCAATTAAAGAAGTTTTTTATTCCAATAATATGTATGCCTTTAAAACAACTATTATTATGCATTCTTTCTTCTTTTTTTGTAACATTGTTTTATTGGGCAATCAAAGTTTTGATTCTTTGCAGAATACTGCTGTATATCCATACCACAGATGGCTTTGAAGTTTCAGATATCAATAAATTACAGCTGGCTCACATACATAAAAATGAATTCATGACAACTATGTGCATGAATGTCAAGGATAAGTATTTGTGGCGATTTCATCTTGAAGTTGTAATCATTCTTGATGAATGGAGGAAATGAAAAATATGTCTGTGATTCTGAACATAGAACGTAGAGAAAGCTCAGGCATGCAGTGTTTAAGAGAAGAATACTCATGTCATTCTCAGTGCTAGATTTACGCCTTTAGAGGTGAAAGGCCGTGTCAATTACCCAAGTATTTCTTACAATGTTGCTTACTATGTAATATGTATTTCGTATTACTTTCTTTAATTTATATTGCACTTTACAATGAGATCTCAATTTGGTAACGATTTTTGTGTGAAATAGATCTAGTACTGCTTGATTAATCTTCTATTTTTTTTCTGGAAAAATAAAATTTTAAATATAGAATGTTTACAAGAATTTCTGATCAGATACAGTAGTCATGTTTTGTTTTGTATTTAAATCTGCCATGGTAAAGCGTTGTTCAGTAAAGGATTGTCAAATAAAAGGCCTGTGTAGTCATGTCTAGTCATACACAAGTCTAGAGTCCATAAACCTTTGTTTATGATTGTGTAGCGATTTAGGTCAATTTATACTACAGTGGTCAACACCAAAAGACCAACTGCTTGAACACTTTATTGATATAATGCCAACCTTTAGGACTTGACAATAGTACATGATGATGTGGAATGAGCAATATAATTAGCACTCTTTCAATATGGAGCACTTGACCATTTATCTCTCTATATATAAGTTCAAAGGTCAACTCAGTGTGTAGAGGGATGTGTTCTGGATGTGTCCCAGTTCTTGGAGCCAGGAATGCTACACACACAATGTGCCTGTGTAGGGACTTTCTTGGATTTGTGTTTGCTTTGATTTTTTTCTCTATTATCAGATGAATTTGCCTTGGAGTTACGAAAACAAGTGGAATCCTATTAATTGAGCCACAGGGGTTAACTGATGGACTGATGGGATGGCCAAGGGAAAAAAATAATGAATTTGATCATGTAACCCTGTTGATGAGGGATCGGTTGTTGTTGTTGTCTAATCCCTTGACCGGTGAGCTGGTTGCCCTTGCCACCTGTTTAATGCCTCTTGTGTGAAAGTTTTACTCACTGAGGAAGGATAGGGAAACTTGTATTTTTACTTTTATTTTGGTGCTATATTTCATACTGATTTTTTAATGTTTACAATTTTGACATTGTCTCAAGGTTGCTTACATACTGTACTGTTCTCATGTGGTTTTGCTTTTACATTTGCACTTCTACAAGCTCTATCTTTTTTTGAAAATTATTGAATTTAGGGTACATGTGTAAATAAAATGTAGATTTACAAAATCATGTGAACAGATGGATGGAATTGAAATACATCATAACATCTTATTCTGACTGATTGTTATGTTTTATCTTCACCAAGGCATCTGTTTTATTGCATATTTCTGTTTGACCTGGTATCAATTTAACCATTTTGTCACATTGCTTAATAACAATCACATTTATTCAAAGTATGTCTCAGAAATGTTTCTAATTTTGAGTTTTGCGGGGAATGCTGGGCAGATTGAGCTGGGAAGGGTATCAAATGAAAGCTAAATCTCTGGAGATTGTTTGGTACATTACTTGAATATCAAGTCTTTACAAACACGGAACAAACATGTAAGAAAGGCGATGGTCACATTTTGTAGTGTTAACAAAGTATCCGTTCAGGACCTTCATCAATAATGAATCATTACCCGTGAAAGTAACAAATTCATGTTATGTGTTGGAAAATGTTGACTAACAGTCCATTGTGTAAACTGTCGTCGTGTCTTTTGGTTAATTCTGTGATAAAGATTTATGTCTTTCAAAGCCAAGAGTGATGTTTAGAAAGAAATTACAGCTATAATGACATTATTGTTTTAGTTTTTTTTCACCATTTCTTTTTGTTTTTACGATAATACTATTAGTACTATCGCCTAATTTTTCCGCTACTGACGGAATCTGCTTTTTGGCATCTAAGAATTCTGATATAGTAACATATTATTTTTGCATGTTCTCTTCCTACTGTTAATCAAGAGAAGAAGTTTGTTATTTCAAATTTGTAATGTTGCAATAAATAATATGTATTCCCCTGCTTCAGTTCTAAGACTGCCATTATTATCTAATTGTGATGAATTATAAAAAATAATACAACTACTTCATTTTGCAATGCTAGAACTTGACTGGACTAAGAGTTTTCTTTCAATACTATTATTTTTCTCAATAATTTTGATGAAATGATATAATATATTCAATCATTTGCTTTCACATATGCTTTCATTTTATCTTATAACCTTGCCAAAATCAATAAATTTGGAACACTCCAATTTGAGTATTTCATTTTTGTTTATTAGAAACAAGTCTTTGTTCTCATGTAAATACAACATGGATAGGAACAGAAATCATGTATTTATTTGTATTATCCATAAACCTGTGACATTAACTAGACTATGAGCTATGAGCATTGTCACATCTTTCTCATCCCACTCAGGTGTAAAAGGGGTATTCGTCTACACACAGTGAAAGATCTTGTCAGTATGTTGGTGTGGGCGCCACCCTGTGTTGTTAGCTTATTCTTTATATAGAGAGATAGAGGGAGGGGTGGGTGGGTGGGCATTACAGTTAGCCATAAGCGTGTTGGTTATTTGTCCCGGGGCAGTCCTGTCGTAGTGCGGTAGGGGGCTTAACGTAAATATTTTGTGAACAGTTCTAAAAGAAAACCCACCCGAATCTAGATCTACGATAACTAATGTGTAAGTAGATCTTAAGTAAAGAATGTCAAGTCGAAAGGCGAACTCTGACTGT